>DWJN01006801.1:0-10414 GCA_018248895.1 Carystus phorcus | reverse complement strand
CACATGATGGTAAGTGGTGAAGAAGGCCAAGGTGGTGGATTTATTAACTAAGTAAAAGCCTCTCCTCTCCTTTTAAACTCCCACGTCGTAACTTAGTGGAAATATTTATTGAAACATCTTTATTACTAACACAGTCAGGACTCATTCCTCCAGCGCCAGCTCTTTTAGTTGGATCCCTTATAACCGGAGGACCTTCTGCCACAGGGGCAATAACAGGAGGTTTAACGGAATTCAATACATGTCGTGAATGGTAATAATTATCAGAATATTTGTACTCCGGTGCGCGAGGTATGTCAGGCGGTGGTATACTCCTGGGTGCTAATAAAGGTGGAAATCTACAGTGAAGGATATGTTTCCGCCCCAATAAAAAATCACGCAACTTCCTCAATCCTAACGATACGTCATGGAAATCGTACTTAAACTTCGACATGACGTAATAAACTAATTGTTTCAAATTAATTTAATCAATTTCCTCTATTTGGTTTATGATGTCAATCTTAGAAACAGTCGCTAATGTCGATACGATAACAATAAAACTCAATAAGTATTTTTACTTTTTATAAATTATTCATTTTTATTTTTACGTGAACTCTAACCAGTTATAGTATTTCACAGATTAGATACTAGGTCTGCCTATGTGGTATTAGTCACAGACTTGGTAGATATAATAATCGAATAATATTGTGATATTGCGTAATTATTTATATGTAAGTAGTAAAAAGGCCATTTAATATTAAAAAAAGTTATTATAATTTAATATTTTTTACAATAATTGTATAATATAGTTTTTAGATGACTTGCTGGTTGACTGCTGTGCAGCTGTAAATGAAGGAAGCTTCCACAGATATTTACCGGTTAATAGAATGGAAATGGAATGGAAATTGGGATGGATTTTAAAAACTTTTTGTTCCGGTATATTCGTTTTTTGTGGTATTTCAACGTTTTGTTTTGAATTTAGAAATTAAATCTATAGATAATAAACGTATTTCTTGAAATAATGCAGTTGCGGAATTTTAAAACTTTTGAAAAATCGATATTGGCAGCATTTGTCATGTTGGTAAAGTTAAAACTGATTTGTAGTAGTTAATTAAAAATAATTATCTTGATACTTTAATTTTTTATATATTTTTTGATAATGTTTTTTAATACATATTAATATTTTAGGGCCTCTGTAAATAATATTACATGGAGGAATGCACTATTGATATCAAAAATATGTTTATAAATTATATTTAACATTTTGTTTTTCTATGTTTTCTAAATTGATGTGAGTTGTCATTCAACTGTGATATAACTTGATATTTTTTATGATGTTGTTATTTACGTAATTACATCACAATACAATATGATCTTGTTAATTTTCAGTTCCGCAGCATGGTTTTTAATACAAAACATTTTATATAAAAATATTAAATATTTCGGATCAAGATTTATCTAAGTTGTTAATTGTTAATCTTTCGAAAGTGTTGCCATGTACGCTTTTAAAGATCCTTAGTATGTTTGTCATAAAGATTCTTAATATAGAGTCGGAACAGATTGTGGGAAATTATTTTATAGGTAAAAAGAAAATTCAGAACGCATCCAGTGCGAAGTCGAGACGTCAGATGATTGTCAAATTTATAGTTTCTCCCGCGTTTTCTAAACTCTGTCAAAGTTTACTGTAAAGTCCAAAGCTGTACTATTTTTTATAATATAAACAGAAATGTGCTTGTTTTTAACTTGAATTGTTTGTTTCACAGTTTAGTTTAAAATCGGAAGCTTAATTATTTTATTTAGTGTGTTGTACGTTAAAGATGAAAACTCCGAAGTCGCCGGAGAATGAAGAAGTAACACCATCAAAAAAAAAGTTGAAGCAAGCTCGACTTCCCTTCAAAATCATTAGCGATGTATCACCTAAACCTGATGTGCCTCCGTCGAGGAAGAGAAAGCTATCTGCCCCGGAACCTGCACCAGTTACAAAAATTGGTAAAGTAACTAAAGAAAACGTGGAAACTGAAACGCTGGTGATAAGTGATGATGATAGTAAAGATAATTCTAATATCCAAACGGAGGAGAAGCCGATGAATCCATATGTGAAATTAGTCGATGCTGCCAGGAAAAAGAAGCAGCAAGCAAAGTCAAAATCTTCCAGGAAAAAGAGAGGAAATAAAAAATCCATTCCTTCAAACGACTCTGTAGATTCTATAAAAAATGTTGAAACTCCTAACAAAGACAGAATTGAGATTATGGAAGTTGACTCTGAAGAAGTGGAAGAAACAAATAATCATAGTGACACTGAAACAAATTCGTCAAATGTAAAACAAGACAAACCTAAGGAAAATGGTGATATTGAACCCATTGTTTTGGAGGATTCAAATGAAGATCCCGATCCAAATAAACTTCAAAAACCAGAGGAGACTGAAATAAATATATCTAAAGAAGAAAATAATAAAATTGAATGTAATAATACAGACAAAGATACAAGTGATAGTGATTCAGAAGAAAACTCTCAAAAAGACTCAGGCTCAAAGGCCGAAGCAATCTCAGTGACACCAAAACGTACCAGAAATGAAAAGAAGGAAAACGATAAACTAAATATTTCACAGTTGAGTACTGGTGATGAGTCTATATCTTCAGATCCATCAACTCCAAGGCGTAGTATGCGGAGTTCCTCTGTCTCCAAAAACAAAGCCGATGTTTCATTGAATGAGTCTAACACTAATTTGACTCCAAAACAGGTAAGATATTTTGGCTAAATCATTAATTAAAGATAGTGTTTTTAGACATTTAAACTTTAAAAACTAAGTTGTTCAACTAAGTTTCCAAGAATAATGTCATGTATTGAAAAAAAAATATTATTGCATGCATGGATATAATGAAATTATTTTATTGTTTTAAACATGACTTTTTGATTACTTTGTATTACAGTGCTTTAGATACTATACTAGAACAATAGTGAGCAAGCTTTGTAATTAAAGGACCAATTTAAAATTTCATTTATGCAAGAGGGCCACACATTGCTCATCCCTGTACTAGATAAATATTATAATAGTGTCTTCAGATTTTGTATTCTATATAACTACAAGATGGTTTGGAACCCTTCATACATAATGTTACAACACTTTACATATGCTACATGCATAACTTTACATACTTATCAAAACTGGAGAAAATTGATACATATAATGTTGTTTTAAACTTATTTTAGTGTATTTTTTTTATATTTTGTATTAAGTAATTTGGCTAATTGAAAGTAAAAGTACTTCAATAAATTAAATGATAACTGTAAGATTAATTTTGTATACCAATCATACATAATGTATTATACCTACTTAATATCTTTCCTCCAATCTGTTCTGAAGCTGTATGTTAGAGTATGATGTAGACCTCCTTAGTGATGAGAAACCTGTGCTCTGTATTGGGTGATTATAGGGTTGAAAGCAATATTCAAATGTATGTGTGTACTGTGTACACAATATATACAGGTTATAGAAAGTTATTCTTTATTCCTGTTTCAGCTTCAAAAGAAACTAGAGTCAGCTAAAAAAAAAGAGGAGCGTGAAAAGGAAAAACAAGAGAGAGATAAAAAAAGACAGCAAGAGAAAGAAGAAAGAGCTAAACAGAAGCAAGAGAAGGAAGAACAGCGAAAACGTGATAAAGAGGAAAAAGAGGAGGCAAAGAGAAAAGAAAAAGAGGAAAAAGAAGAACTTAAGCGTAAAGAAAAGGAAGAGAAGGAACGACAAAAAGAGCTGGAAAAAAGTATGTATAAAATTGAATAAAGATCTGCCATGTTTACATCCTTAGTCTTCTGTCTGTTTTACATATTTTATGTAAGTATATATATTGAGATTTATAAATTTATTATTATGTATAATATAAGGTGATATTTAGACTTTCTTGCTATTTGCTCCACAATAAGTGCAGAATAAGTTATATAATTTATGTCTAAATGAGAACCTTAGAACACAATGAGACACGCTTGTCCTGTTGATAATAAACAATTAAACCTCCCTCTTTCGGTTTGCTGTAGAACTTCACTTAAAGGTTATCAGTATTATTATTAAGTCATTATTATATTTTGTGAAGAAAGCTTGGCTAGTTGTTACCTTCTAGCTTCAGTTTTCCAACAAAACACTGGCCAGATATTTGAGGGTCAATATTTCTTTCTTTAAATTTCTTCAATGGTCTTTAATGACTTTGTAGATATGAATTGGCGACAGCTACGCCTTACAGTGGCAATTGTATTTATTTGTTCAGTATTTATTTAAATGAAATAAAACTTAACTTTAATTTTTCCTACAGAACTAAGGGAAGAAAAAGAAGAGCAAAAACGAAAAGAAAAGGAAGAGAAGGAAGAGCAGAAAAGGAAAGAGAAAGAGGCAAGAGAGGAAGAGAAACGTAAGAAACAGGAGGCGTTGGAATTGGAAAAATTGGAACAGGAACAGAAAAAGAAAAAAGCTGCTGAAGCTTTTGCTAACTTCTTTGTGCCAAAACAGAAGGTTGAAAAGGACCAAATTGTCACTGTTACTGTGAGTAAAAGCAGCGTGCTGTCTAGTTTTGCCATTAAATCTGATATGAGACTGGCACCAACTGTTAGAGGTTACTTAACAGAAGAGAAACGGGAAACTTTAGATAATGCATTAAAGGCACAGAATATTCCAGAAAGTGCACTGTATGTTAAAAGTCTCAAAGAGGGAGTCAACAAACCTTTGTCTAGTGGCAAAACTTGGCCTTTGACTGATAAAGATGATGATATCATGATCATAGGTAAGTTGTTAAAAATAGTTTTTTTCTCTTGAATTAAACAAAAAACTAACAGCATTAAACTATGTGATAATTGTGAATTGTGATATAAGCAGATTTTGAAATAAATATAGTTATGTAATTAAATAAAACCGTCTTACTGATAGTTATATATTTATCTTAATCATAGTGGTATATGTTAAAATTTCCAGAAGATGAGTTGCCCCCAATGGATGGAGCTGGTGAAATATTATCATGTGATTCGACAATACGTGAAAAACTGCGCCCTAAATTGTTCAGCTTCCATGAAAACCGAAGGCCGCCGTATTGGGGTACTTGGCGGAAAAAGAGTGCTCACATAACTCCTAGAAGACCTTTCCAACAGGACCAGGTATTTAAAAATAGAACAATTATTTTTAAACCTTTTCATTTATTTCGTGCTTACTATAGGAGTATTCTGCTTTCGGGTAGAATAGTGATTTGAAGAATTGTTCGAAATTCTTATGCTACCTGAAGATAAAAAAACATGTTTTTAAACTAGTAATAAAAGCCCAATCAATGAAGAAGGATAAAATGGGACTAAAATATTGCACATGTGTAAAAATAAATTTCTTCCAATTACTTAAAACTGAGTATAGAATATTTCTCTGTTGGAAATTCAATATTTTCAAGACAACAAAGAAGTCAATGACATTCTAATTTGCTTAAGTTTGTTGATTTCTTATGAGTGACATGAGTTACCAGGTTAGCAGTTATACTTCTTGGCCATCAGATGTGCTCTAATAACTATAATTATTATTTCTATTACATCTATACTTACTAATAATATAAAGCTGAAGAGTTTGTTTGCTTGATTAATTCTTTGAATGGGCTAATCTCAGGAACTACTTGACCAATTTGAAAAATTCATTTACTGTAAGATAGTCCATTTATCGAGGAAGGCTATAAGCTATATAACATCACGCTAAGATGAATAGGAGAGGAGCAGTAATAAGAAATATTGTGAAAACAGCAAAATTGAGAGTTTTCCTTGCGTGCTCTCTAAATGGTAATAATTACTCAAAAATCGTGTATTGCAATATTATTCCCTTCTAAACGGTCCAAATAAAAGTTCGCGACAGCATATGTCTAGCTCTTTAGGTTAACCCACTATAACCATTTTTATGTTTATCAAAAGAGTTCTAAAATAATAATTTATATTGCAAAACAACATTTGCTGGGGTCTGCTAGTTAAATATATTTTAAATATTCTAATTCCATACATATTTTATCTGTTTCAGAAACATTTGGATTATGAAGTGGACAGTGATGATGATTGGGAGGAAGAACAAGAAGGCGAAAGTATTGATGGTAGCGCTGCAGGCAGCGATGATGAACAGGATGCCGATGAGTATGAGGTTGATAATGAGGTATTTGTGCCTCATGGATATCTTAGTGATGAGGTCAGTATTTTAGTATTATCAATATTTCAATATCTTCAATCTATAAATGACCACAGAATCATGACTACAGAATCAGTTAGGTCTAGAGCATGGTCCATCATGTTGCTCTAATGCAGATTGATGGAGGGGCCAACTCAAATGTCGAAAGGTTTTATGCCTCCTAAAAACCTGTGATTCGATTTGACGACTGCTATTTAAGATAGCAACTGAAATCGACAACTTCACATGCCCTTTGACGCACGGAAATACTTAAGAATTTATTGCCACTAGTGGTCACCCCTTAAGGTACCGGCAAGAGCATGGTGCTCGCAGTTGCTTAACTTAATCTCTTAGGATCCTCCGCTTTAAAAGCTTTGTCGAAGATATCGCTATTATAGCAATGAGACTGTCTTTATCATCATTTCAGTGCGTGTTTATTATGTCACTTTGAAACATGTTTTTTAATATGTTTAAATGTTGTATTGTGTATTATGTAAGAAAAAATCTCACTACAACATCCAAGTAGTTCAGTAGTCGAACTACTGACTACTGGTAATAGTTGCGAGTGAAGAGAGTTCATCTGATCTGAATGAATCTGGTGAATCTGATTAAATTGAATTAGAATAGAATACTGTACCATAAATATAATGAATAACTTAGTAAATAATGTTTCAAAAGTTATATTACTCAGTTGTACTAGGAGAAATGAGACGTATAATAAAATCAACTGAAGTAATTTCAAAATGAATGATAAACTTAATTATTTCAATAATTATAACATTGTTATTACTATAAAAATTATTGTTTTTACAGGAAGCAACAATGGACGAAGAGGATGTACTATCTTTGTCACCAGAAACACAAAAAGCAAGACTGAAACATCTGGAGGATGAGTTTGAATTGGAACTCAAGAAACCAACTGAGAAACTAAAGCCAAGATTATATGGATTGCTCTGGGAAACTAGCGATGGATCTAAGCCAGATAATTGTGTTGATGCCCTGTGGAATTACTTTGGAAAACTATCTATGATCATGAATGATCCAACACCACTATTACAGCCATCAAGCGAACCAGAAGATGGTGAGAAGAAAAAGGTAAAAAAGAAAAAGTCACTCCCAGATGTAGATCAACAAAGCCCTAAAAGTGATAAAAAGAAAGCAAAGCAAGACAACAAAGACAGCAAAAAACTCAAAAGTGATCCTAAGAAAAACACGCCTGAAATAAAGAAAAATCAGCCTGGGATTAATTCTTTTTTAACTAAAATTAAGTCGTGATTTAAGTTTTTAAATAAAAATGATGTTACATTTTATAAGCAAATGTTTTGAGAATACTATGCTTACTTCTAATTAACTAGGTTTTTAGACTTCATGTTTAGTACCTTACACTATTTCTATATCAGTAACAAAGTTATTTTAATATTTCACAATGATATGGGTATTCACGATGTGTTTTGTATACGCATATTTCGACTTAGTCGTGCGGACCGTAGTCACGGCTGAACCGTCAAGATTTCACGCCATTCCACTGAGTCGAAATATAGGTGCACATAATTCATACCGTGAGTACCTATTTCATCAAAAATGCATAATTCACGATGTGTTAAGTTATTTAAATAGTTGACATTTTTGTAAATATTAGCAGATTTTTTAATGTTTATGTGAAGCTGAATTATAAAATATTATAATATTGTATGTTTTTTTTCTTAAATATTCATCTTATTATATTGCTTGTCTAAAAGGGTATTAACTACAGAACTTAAATCAGTTCAAAATAGTGTTCCAGTTAGAGCTGTACGATGGCAATGTTGATAAGAAAAATAGAATGGAAACAAGAAATGAGAATTAAACCTAAAATTAATAAGTTCCTCAATTTTTAAATTTTGTTTTTAGCATTTCTATCTATAACTGTTCAAGATATATAAATAAGGTCTCATGACAAACGGACGTAAAGAGAAGAAATACCTAGTCATTAGTAATCGTTATTTATTGCTTACCTAAGTAAATAATCCTATATTGCTTTGAAATAAATAGTGGGTAGTATTTAAGAATGGCAACTAAAAATTATTGACATTTTGACAAGGCAGGTTGTTCAATATGGCAACATTATTTTTTATGTGACATTTCGACCGACGAATTTTTGTCCGAGCTCGAAGTTTTAATTATTTTATTGTTTTGATCACTTACATGCACAGTGAATCACCGAGTTTAGGGATTACAAAATCGTAAGGAATACTTCTCGCTGCTTAAATGCCGTGACATAAACCTTGCGAAGATGAGCAAGATGTCTAAGAACAAGTTGAATCTGACCCTCCCACCAGGGTCTATAGATACTGCTCCGGCGATTACTCCGTCTAATATGACTCCACAGCTGAAATCCGCTACTGCTTCAGAGTAAGTTTTAAATGTGTCATATCTAATTTATTTCCCGTGCGTAGAGTACAATTTAGTTTTAAATTGATGACTAACATTTTTTCAAAACCGTCTACGTGCTTTGCGTACGGATACAAAGTAGGTAAGTGATTGATTTAATAAAATAAAAGTGACTCTTTTATTTCAAAAACTTCTTACTTTTAAAGAAAAAAAAAAACAGTTTTTCTTTCTATCTCTAAACGTAGATATTTGGTTGCTCTTCAATGCAGTGCAAAAAAAAAATGGATTCACTGCTATTTTAGCTAACACTTTATTTAATTTAACGAGTGTTTAATTTGCTCTTGTGTTTATGCAATAATAGTTTGAACTTCATTTAACAATATTGTGCAATTTGTGTAAAGCTGTGGCACCTGTAACAAAATATTTAAAAGTAATAAACTTTTCATAACAAACTTCACTTCATGTAGACTTCTGTAGTAACCTTTCATTTGGTATTATTGATTTTAAATGATAAAAACGGCTTAATTCTTGTGCCTTAAAGTAAATAGAAATATTTGCACATATAAATTCACTTTGGTAGTTCTGCTGTTGTTGAAGTTATTTCATAATCACACTTCACACTTATTTCTTGCATAATTTGACTCACAACTTCAATATTTAATAAATGCATTGTGTATTATTCATTGAGCTTGATATAATGTAAGTATTGGCTATAATTTGTCAGGCGGCAAGGCTTAGCTGGGAAGTCTAAAACAAGCATAGAAGCGCTAACAGAAAGGCTGGAACAGATAGAAATGGATGACACACAAAGACGTAGAATAGAAGTATTCCTGTGTCAAAAGGAGAAGATAGGAGAATTAAGTGATGATGATTTTGAGAAGCTTGGTGAATTAGGTATTTTCTTTTTTTATGTGTATATATTATATTATGCATGCTGTCGCAATGATATTAACCATTTACTGCTTCTCATGTTTAGTTTTAAGGAATTTATATTTATTAATTGACCATACACATTTTACATTTAACTATATTAAGATGAAAGTTATTCTCAATATTTTTGGTTATAATTTTCATTTTTGAGCACCATATCTTTGTTGAAACTGTTGTTAAATGTTTCGAACTCATCATATTAGTTATTATATAATTGGATGTCAAAATTTGTTTAATGTCCTTAACAGAGATATTCATATTTTGTTAATATTGATGATCCATGGCAAAAGCAATATAATACAAACTAAATGTCAAAAATACTGTACAAATAACATTTAAAAACCTAAACAAACACAAAATTTAACTATACAGTTGTTATCAAAAGTCACCTGCAATTATCAAATGTTACATAACTGGATGTGACGGATAAAGACCAGTTTATAAGGATAATGAAATTACTGAAAGCCATTTCTGTAAAATAACAATGTTGTACAAAATAACGATACCTATAGTTCACATTATTTTATACATTATTGAACAACTCGACTATACTATGTAATTTCAAATATTCATAGTTTAATTTAATGTGATAAGAGTCTCAACATGTCACTAAATAAAATATATTAAATATTCTCTCAAGGGTGTACTTCTGTCTTAGTTTATAGCTATATCCTCTGCATGCAGTACACCACACTGATCAACGGTTGAAATTCTGATGCCATGTCCTATCTTTGGTAGTTGTTACCTGCCTAGCCAGCAATTGTCTTCTTAAAATTGTTCATGAATAGACTTATCTGTACCATTCTCTGATTCATAATAATTAAAGCAAGTACCCTACCTCATTTTTGTACACATGAGTGATGCCTTAGGTATCATTAATGATCTTGAGTAATATGACATTTTCTATTTGGTGGCAGATATGAATTTTGTACAGATTGTATTCCTTTGCTTTTTAAATCAAGCGTTATTAT
>DWJN01006800.1:0-10414 GCA_018248895.1 Carystus phorcus | reverse complement strand
ATAAATCGTCAGACTGTGCACACGTATTTTTTATTCTCGTCTAACATCAAGCGTTATAATAAGTACAATAAGGTTCATAATGGTCGAAATCGAGCCGGATCGTTCATAAGTGCAACAAACAAGACTTGAATAGCCGCAATACAATAGCAAGAGATAAGAACGGGTCGAGCCTGCATCTATTGAAAACATTGTTCGCGTAGGTGAACCGTATTACAAGGCGATTAAGTCTACAATTGTCAAGAGCTATCGAAGACGACACAAACAATCTCGTTCAACTGGAAGATTATTAAACAAGAAAAGAATTATTACGCGCTGCATAACTACGTTGTTTACGACACCATGGCTACTAATGCTGAACAATTAATTAGTTTATTGGAAGATACGGCCAATTTACTTAAAAAAACACAAATAAACTTAAAAAAATGTGCAAAATCGAGATTAACAAAGGGTTATTTACGTGCCCGTATGCAGTGCATCGAAGAATATTGGAAGTTGTTTACATCTACGCATCAAGAATTAGTTAAGACTACACCTCAAGTGAACCGAATAGAAATGCCATATTTTGTTAACGACGAGTACAGCACGTTTGAAGATTTGTATCTTTGCATTAAAGCCGACATTCAAGATATGATATTACAAATGGAAACGACACGAACTTCGGTGCAACAAAAGGCTTCGAGTGATAATGATATGTCGTCGGACGGAAGCCTATCGCTAGTTAGGCTACCTAGGATTCAACTACCTACCTTTTCAGGAAATTATGAAGTGTGGCCCACTTTTCAAGACTTATTTATGAGTTTAGTACATAACAATACATCGTTATCCGATGTCCAAAAACTTTATTATTTAAAAACAAGTATAGCGGGCGAAGCCGAAGCACTTCTTCGACATATTTGCGTCACCGAATCTAACTACACACAGGCGTGGGAAACATTGAAACAGCGGTACGGGAATAAGCGTATCATTGTGAATTCTCTTCTTAAAAGGTTATTTACACAAAAGAAGATAAATATACAGTCCGCCCATGAAATAAAAATGCTACTCGACACCACAACCGAGTGCATTAACACGTTAAATAATTTGAATGTTAAAACCGAGTCCTGGGATCCAGTAATAATATTTCTACTTGTTCAGAAATTGGACCAGGACTCACATAAGGACTGGGAGAACTATTCTTACAAAAATAACCCCGATGAATTACCTTTGTGGAGTGATTTAAAAGGTTTTTTGGAATCCAAGTTTAGAACACTCGAGTTAGTTACTCCGATGACTGCTCGCAACACTACATCTTCCCAAAGGACAAGAGAGAAGCACACATTCCATACCTCATACCAGTCGGCGAAAACTTGTTTATTATGTAATGAGAACCATACGTTATGCCATTGTAAACAATTTAGCAAAATGACAATAAACGAAAGAAACAATTATGTGAAAAATAAAAGCCTGTGCTATAACTGTCTGCAAAAGGGCCACCCTGTTATGTCGTGCCGATTGCCAGTATCCTGTCGCATCTGTAACAAACGTCATCATAGTCTTCTGCACCAAACTAAGACGGAGGAATCTGTGGCTCATACTAGTGTCACTCAAATGCAACCTCAGATTCCTAATAATGCAAATGTAGAAGAATGTGAATATCAAGTGAATACAATGATGACGTCACATATAAACTATAATAATGGTTTCGCTCTATTAGCCACTGCAATGGTAAAGGTACAAAGTGACGAAGGACATACCATAATTTTACGAGCGCTAATAGATCAAGGATCACAAGCTACATTCATTAGTGAACGTGCAACGCAATTATTGAAGCTGAAAAAGAAACGTGTTTATGGTACGATTACAGGAGTTGGGACCACTCAAACACAAATCAACAGTACAGTACAAATACAAATTCAATCCATGTATGACACAGAGTTTTGCTTACCAACAGAGGCTTACGTCATATCGAAGCAAGTAACTTCTAAGCTACCTACAAAATCTATTAAATCTTCAAACTGGCCGCACTTACAAAATTTGCAGCTTGCTGACACAGTTTATTATAAATCAGCACCGATCGATCTTCTGTTGGGTGTAAAAGAGTATGCTGCTATCATACAGCCAGGTGTCATAAAAGGGCCAGTGGGCACACCATGTGCACAAAAAACAACTTTAGGCTGGATATTATTTGGAAAAATTGAAGACGAACATAAAAACACACCTAATTTTCTCGTGATGCATCATCAAATAGATTTAGACAGTATGTTGAAAAATATGTGGGAGTTAGACAATGAGAAAGAAAGAAAACTCACTAAAGACGAAAGATTATGTGAAGAGATTTACGAAAGAACTCATAATAGGAATACAGATGGAAAATATATAGTCAACTTGCCTTTTAAAACTGAAAATCCAAAATCTCCACATGGTAACAGCAAAGAAATAGCCTTACAAAGATTTTTACAATTAGAGAGGAAGTTTAAAAGAATACCTAAACTAAAAGAGGACTATAGAAAAGTTATTGAAGAGTATGTCAGTCTAAATCATGCTGAAGAAATAAAAGAAAATGAGCATGAAATCAAAGCAGTTTATTTGAGTCATCACGCTGTTATTCGAAATGACAGTGAAAGTACCCCAACGCGAGTTGTATTCGATGCGTCGTGTAAAGATAATAATGGCGTGTCATTGAATGATGAGCTGCTCGTGGGTCCAGTGCTCCAAGAAGACCTGCGGAGTATAATAATGAGATGGAGGATGCATGCTATTTGCTTTGTTGCTGACATAAAGAAAATGTACAGAATGGTGTTAGTAGCGAAACAACATACAGATTACCAGCGCATCCTATGGAGAAGCGATCCATCAAACAAAATAAAAGAGTATCGGTTACTTACTGTTACCTTCGGAACTGCCCCAGCGCCTTACCTTGCAGTTAAAACATTGTTACAGTTGGCAAAAGACGAAGGAGCAAATTTTCCTATAGCAGCTAAAATACTTGAAGAAGACTTTTATGTGGATGACCTACTTACTGGCTTTGATAGTGTAGAAGAAGCAATAGAGGCAAGTGTACAACTGAAAGAACTATTACAACGAGGTAGTTTTGAATTACAAAAATGGTCATCCAACAGTACAGAATTTATTAAAACTATTAAACCTGAAGAGAGATCTGCTAGAATACAACTAAATATGAATATAGAAGGAACAGTAAAAGCATTAGGCATTCTTTGGAATTTAGCAACTGACCGATTTAATTACAATTTGAACTTACCTCCAATTTCGGAAATCCTTACAAAACGATCTATTTTATCAGACATACAAAAATTATTTGATCCACTGGGGTGGATTGCACCTTCAATCATAACAGCTAAAATTCTAATGCAAGAGCTATGGATGGAAAAACTGGGCTGGGACGATGAAATTAACGAAGACCTGAAACAAAAATGGAAAAATATTAGACAAGATTATGAAAACGTAAAAGAAATAAATGTTGACAGATGGATTGGATGTATATGCAAAGATGGTAATTCAATCGAGCTGCATGGATTTTCTGATGCCTCAGAAAAGGCCTATGCTGCCGTCGTTTACTGCAGACTGATTAATGATGATGGAACGATAACGACGAAACTACTTGCGTCACGAACACGAGTTGCTCCAGTTAAATCTGTGTCTCTTCCACGGCTTGAACTTTGTGGCGCCGTCCTACTTTCAAAACTACTGAGACAAGTAGCACTGGCAATGAGAATCCCTTGTTCAAGTCTGTTTGCATGGACAGATTCTACTATAGTATTGTCTTGGCTTCATGGACACCCAATGCGATGGAAACAATTTGTCGCCAATCGAGTCGTGGAAATTTTAGATAATGTGAACAACGAACAGTGGCATCATGTCCTTTCCGAAAACAATCCAGCTGATATCGCTTCGCGAGGCGCGCGCTTATCGGAATTAAAAACTTGTAAGATGTGGTGGGAAGGACCAAAATGGTTAAGAGAACGAAATATACAATACACAAATTCGAATAATATTTCAACAAATTTAGAAATGAGAAACATACATGCTAATGTAAAAATACAAGAAGAAAATATAGTAAAATTTGAAAATTTTGATAATTTGAACGAACTGCTAACAACAATTGTATTCAGTGTCAGATTTTTATATAGTAGAAAAAATCCCGATAAAGTAGATAAACCAATTGAAATTATAGAATTAGATGAAGCATTAAATAAATGTATCAAAATAGCACAAAAGGAATTTGAAGAAGAAATACATAACCTAAAATTGAAAATAAATATTAAAAAGAATAGTAAATTAAAAATGTTAAACCCTTACTTGGATAGTAACGACATACTGAGAGTCGGCGGGAGGTTACATAATTCCACTCTTCCAGAACACACGAAACACCCGGTAATACTAGGAAATAAAAATGGTTTGACTCACCTGATTATCGCTGATGCACATAAAAAGACCCTGCATGGTGGTACTCAACTCGTATTAACGTACCTGCGATCAAAATATTGGATTATACATGCGAAAAATACTGTTAAAGCATATATACATAAATGTACCATTTGTGCTAGGCAAAGAGCTATAAACAGAAATCAACTGATGGGAGACTTACCAGAAGTTCGTATCACACCAGCACGTCCATTCCAGCATTGTGGCGTTGATTTTGCGGGTCCTTTGAAGGTTCTAATGTCAAGAGGACGTGGAGCCAAACAAAATAAAGCATACATTGCAATATTTGTTTGCATGGCGACAAAGGCGATTCATCTGGAATTGGTCGGTGACCTCACGTCAGATTCGTTTATTGGTGCATTTCGCCGATTTGTAGCACGTAGAGGAAAATGCACGCATATTTGGAGTGACCAAGGGCGCACATTTGTCGGTGCAAACAAGGATTTGGCAAAGGCATTCTCAGAGGCAAAATCGCAACTTCCAGAACACTTAGGCGAACTACTATCTTCGGAAGGAACTCAATGGCACTTCATCCCGCCATATAGTCCAAACTTTGGTGGTTTATGGGAGGCAGGGGTTAAATCGACCAAATATCACTTGCGTAGAATTCTCACATCTAGCCTTACATTCGAAGAAATGTCTACTACTTTATGCGAAATAGAAGCTTGCTTAAATTCACGCCCTTTGACTCCATTGGACAATTGCGATCCCGATGCACCAGAACCCCTCACACCTGGACACTTCCTGATTGGTGAAGCTCCAATTAGAATTCCTTCTCCCGACTTGAGATCCCTTAATATGAATCAACTAGGTCGGTGGCAACTGACACAAAGACTTGTTAGAGATTTTTGGCATAGGTGGCAAACAGAGTATCTCACGAGGTTGCAGACAAGACCCAAATGGCAACAACGCAAAACAGAGTACAAATTGGGGGACCTAGTTTTGTTGAAAGATGAGCAACTCCCACCTGGCAAATGGTCCTTGGGCAGAATAACAGCAAAACATCCAGGGCCCGATGGTTGCACTCGAATATATAGTATAAAATGTCGTGGTGATATTGTGAAACGGTCAATAACAAAATTGTGTGATTTTCCTATGAATATTGATGAAATTTAATGTTTAAAAAGGCTGTCGCTTTTTGGTGGGCGGCATGTTGTGTTTTAAAGTGCATGTACATAAGGCAGTTACAAATAAATCGTCAGACTGTGCACACGTATTTTTTATTCTCGTCTAACATCAAGCGTTATAATAAGTACAATAAGGTTCAATGCTTTTATATCGAGGAGGAGAAACGGCGATCGAAACTCTTAAAATTTAATTTAAATATAGTATTTATAAACAATACACTTATGCCGTACATATTACGAGTACACGCAATATAAAAGTAAATAAAGTATTTCTTTCACAATTTTAACTTCGTATGGTAGAAGAAAAGACACATAAATTTTGTTTATTATTTCTTCCAGTTAAGAACTAGTGAATAGTAAATTAAAACACGAATCATGTAGCCCGCGTCCCGCATATCGGCGTGAATTTAATTCGCTGTGCGGTTGCGGGCGGCCGGGCGGCCGGGCGGCGGGCGGCTCGACGTAATGCGACGTGAATGGATCGCAATCAGCCGCCGGAAGCGACGCTCGCGCGAGCTCACGGCACCGACCGAGAACCTTTGCACACCACGTTTTTTAAACGCGCTGACAGCGCACGTTTTTGTAACGCGCGTTGACGGCGCGTCGACCGCGCGTTTTTATTTTACAGAGCAGATTGTCTGCATCTGTATCGATACAAACTCGCTAACGACGAGCGCGAACATATAGAGAATACAGACGCAAACAATCTGCTCTGTAAAATAAAAACGCGCTGCGACGCGCCGTCAACGCGCTTTACAAAAACGTGCGCTGTCAGCGCGTTTAAAAAGCGAGGTGTGCAAAGGCCCTAACTTCAGCTTTTACTTTTTTAAGAAAATGCTCGTATGACTGACTGTACCCTCTTGCATCCCAGAGATATTTTAGTTGCTTGTTGTTATTTTTGTTGAGGCTTCTTTAAGTGATATTGTTAACCAAAATGAAATCCATTCAACGTTATTAAAATTTCACTTAGTAATTGTCGCTTGGAGTTCTAGGTATTTACAGAAGAAGAATACTTACTGTTGGCGTTTGAAACCAGTAAAATTATCGTAATAAAATAAAATAAAATAATGAAACAAAAATTTTAAAATGTTTTTCTAAGATCCAGTCACATTAAATATTTTAATAAACAATAGCACCCAGCGAAACGGTGCAAAATTATAAAATGTAGTTGTAGTTTTAAATTTCAAATTCGATTCCAATAATACAAATTTATGATTTTACTGATATTTCTGTTTTATCAAAATATGGATCATAAAAGAAAACATGTGATTTTGTAACTAATTTGCAAAAAGCAGTTAAAAGTGCATGATGTTTGAAGGTGAAAAGCGCTAAAGTGAGCGCAATCAGTGATGATCGCGAACCGCCACGCGAGACAGTCACGGAACATGATCGCGGTATTAATTGTTTCTGTAGCGCGCGCCGCGATACGGGCATTTACCATCGATGGGTAGACGAACAGACATTTTATAAACTACCATGATGATCACTATCGTCCATGGACACCAAAAACACTAATATGGATATTAAACATGGACATCAGCGATGCGATACCGTCCAGAGAGAAAAAAAAATTGCTGTTAAAACTACAACTAAACTACACTACTACACTAAACGATATTATTGATTCTAAGAGCCTCAACTGGAACTTACTGCTGACTCAAGCAAGAGGGAACCAAGAGACACGAGTTACTAATATTAGTAGAAGTATTTACTAACGAAGAGAAACGTTCGTAAAGAACGTCAAAGTTAATACGTTGTCTTTTGATTGATTTGAAATTATTGTAAGGGTTAAGAGAATAGTCGCAGAACGATTAACGTACGTATATAAATCATCCAATTATATTTTTTTGGTTTCTCCGTCCACTTCGTTAAATGTAACTACCACGAGGGAAATCAGCCTTAAACTGTGGCTAACAAAATAACAATTTAGAGATAAGCTCCAGTTTCCCCGCCAAGTGTGCAGCGGCGAGGCGCTTTATTGCCATGTCTTTGTGAATCTCGTTCTTATTTTCTCTTTATTGCTCTGTCGCTGTAAGTTAATTTTTTCGCTTTTAATTTTTCTGTTACACTGTCAACTATGTTTCTCTTGCTACATATGTAACAATTTTTATTCTTGTTCGAACTCGTATCTATACTGTGCGATTTTTATATCGACCTGTTTATAAATTTCTACTTCTTCATATTATTTGTAATACTCCTAGGTAACGCTGGTGACTACTTAAGAACCGGCGAGTTAAACGAATGAAGGAGAGAATTGAACTACACAGTTTATAAAATAATTTATCACTTCAAAGTCGGAACCTAATCAGCAGGTAACCGTGATGAAATACGTTTGTAATTCATTGCCACAACTCTAAATACTGTTTTGTATTCTTAGAATCGAAATAATTGTTTTCAATTCAATTCAATTCAATTTATTTATTTGCGTAAATAAGGTTACAAAGGTGGTCAGTAGGTACAATTTAAAAGTCCTCTTATTTTACCATGTTGGCAAAAACAAAAATTAACATCAGTAACATTTATAAATTTAAATAATAAGATTATCATAAATTAATCGTCCAAATTTTTTAATTATAAATATGAAAAATAAATAATTAATAAAATTCTTAATATTATGTCATCAAACTTAACTACATTCAATAACAATGTCTATATATCAATATCATTATAAGTGGTATCAATTTCAATTAAACAATTCATTTAAATTATAGTGTACTTTTTGTATTAGCCATTTGCGAAGTTCCTTTTTAAATTTTAGTCCATCTAGACGTTTTATATCACCACTTTGAAACTAAACAAACAATTACACAAATGTAAATATTTAATCAAACTAGTTAGACAATTTGCATACAGCGCAAACGGAGTTGCGTAACGGCTAACAAAGCAGGCCGTGTTATTATAGCAATTAGAGGTATTTATGCAAGTCGCGTGGATTAAAGAGCGGAACGCATAATGAATGGCTGGCGTCGCTGGCGAACACAGGGCGGGAGGGTCACTCCGTGGAAAACTGTGAATCTATTCAGGAATGAATTCATGGCATACCCTCAAAGCATGTTGAAAGCATTAACATAATTAGAGCGTCGTGTTACGCAATCAAATCAGTAAACTCGGCTCAAATCCAAAGCTTTATTTTGAAATTAGCAAAATTCCGAGAATAAGTGTAGTAGCTCCAGGGCTTCCCAGGAGAGAACAGTGTTCGGTTAAACGCAATATTGACAAGTGGGGAGGAATATAAAAATGGCATTCGAGACATAGTTTGATTACGACATTTTCGTTGATAGATGTAAGTTGCAAGAATACTGATCAACATAATATATCGACAAAAGAAAAGTTAATATTGGTACAAGTTGACCACACCCTTATGTAAATAACTAACAAATAAGTAGGTATACGAGTCAACTGATGGTAAATAGTTTGTTCTTCTGCCTGTGGTCTTTCATAAATAAACTAAAACAAGACGAGAGTTATTATTGAAACTGTATAATATGCTTTAAAACGCTGCTCATTAATAAGATCATAATAATATTTGCAACAAGTCAAGTCAAGTTTGGTCTGGAGCATAAAGCAAAACAAAAAAAGCATAACTAACAGACTACAATTTGACTGACATGCTTTTTAATTACGTTGGATTTAATAAAATGGTACAAATATGAAGTCAATGGTTTAAGTTATTCCGAAGTCACATATCACAAAATGTATTGGTAGTATACAATTTGAGTCAATGGAAAACGCGAGCCTTATTTTTTACTTCACCCAAAATAATTAATTCAAACGTGAGAGACAGCCAGAATTACCCGAATACCCCGACGTACGGCAATTATCCATCCCTACATCGTGAACATCCCGGTGGTACGAATGACGTGGTTTGCTTTGCAGTTCGTTATTCGCACCGTGAAAAATTGAAATAGCTTGCCTGCTTCGTTGTTGGAAGTCAATAGGCTTTTACTAAGTTAATGCGTCCACAATGTTGGACTTCTTCACCATTTATCATCACGTGATGTTGACGTTAAGCATTAACTTATTTTAAATAAACAAATAATTAATAACAAATGAGACTTCGTTTTTCGTTCGTTTCATATGATGTGTGATGTAGCGGAATCTGGGTGTTTAATTTCAATATGTCTATAACTTTTAGATTTGTTCTCTAGCAAACGTGTGCGGTATTATACAAGTATTATAAAGTGCACAAGAGCTCGGTAGCGAGTTTTATTTACGGCGCACGCATCCAGCACAAACAAGCAGTTCTTTATGAATGTTGGAAGCGGTTTTATCCGTCCGCTGAAACCATCCTTTCAGTTGAAATGAAGATTAACGAATCGCGGCGTCCGCAATTTGCGGGAAGAAAGAACGCAAGTGCATTCCGCAGCTCCCAGCGTGAAGTCAAATAGTTTGAAAATTGTAGTGGATGAAAACAGAATTTTAATTGCGGCGAACTTCGTGATAATTTTTATGTAGTTTTCGGAATTCGTTTCGCGTTTCACCATTATTCCTGTTTGATGTTTTTTTCTTATTCTTTTAACTAACTCGGCTGAAAACTGGGGTATTGTAGTAGCCGGGCCGAGCGTTTTAAAATAATCACCTGTACATTCACAGCCAAAGTGAGTTTTTAATAAAGACTAGAAAGAATAATAAATTCTCACATACATTGCATTGTCTAGAATGACTACCTATATTACCTTTCTTTGTTCTTCTGCCTTCTAGAAGGTTCTATTAAGAATATTCTCATTCCGTAAATTTTGTTGGTAAATGATTAATTTATCTATTTCATCCATCCCATTGACTGCTATCGAATGTCCACTGCTGGACATAGGCAGCCCCCCCCCCCGCCTTCTATTACCCAGCAAACCCGCCCACACTAAACTAAC
>DWJN01006799.1:0-10415 GCA_018248895.1 Carystus phorcus | reverse complement strand
TTTTGAGGTCAATAAATACCGCTAAGCATTTACGACCTCTATCTATTTCTTTCGTAATGAAAGAGGTGAGGTCAAGATTGTATAGCAATATTTTTCATAAATAGATAATTTTTAATGGTATTTTTTGTTTTTTGCATTGTAAGGTCTAGAAATATATATTTGGGCACAACAGTACACTATAGATGTACACAGTGATACAATTTATTATCCATTCTTATTCAACCTCCTTTAAAAATTTTGGTTGTAATGAATTGAGAAATAAATCTACATACTAAACTATGTATTGTTATTTCTAATTAAATTACTTATCTCCCAATTATGACTGTGAATATAAATTGAAAACAATGTGGTAGGCGGTTGCCAAATTTTGCTACTAGATGGCGTATATTTAACGTTTAACGATTCAACATTTAATGTCAGTTTTATTGTTTAGTTATTAAATCTTCTACTCTTAATATATATAAATTACGCGTCACGGTGTTTGTCCGCGATGGACACTTAAACTACTTAACTGATTTTAATCAAATTTTGTACACCGTGTTGAATTTGATCCAACTTGAAAGATAGGATAGCTTACATCTCAGTTTATAGTCGCAATATTATTTTTTGCAAATTACTTGTTTAATTTGTATCTTACAAAGAATTAGTTCCACTAGATTCTAACAGATGGCGGTGTAAGGTAAAACCTTAGTCACAGTAACGCATGGCTGAGTCTGCTATATCAGGTCTGTATAATCGGGAAGAAATAACCTGTAGTATGAGCAAATGTTTTTGCTTGGGAATTTTTATCTTTAAGGTATGTACACATATAGTTCTTTGTCTGTTAACAAAGTTAATTTTTACGTGAAGGTCTTATACTGATGAAATAATGAGATGTAAAGTAATGTACTAAATTATACCTGTAACAGGAGCATCTATTGAGAAATCATCGAGCACTGATCCATCATTGAGACGTTCCCCACACAACCGAATCGCTGATATCAGCAACCAGTCGCTCGGACAGTTGAATATTTCCACCCCAGCTTGTTTCGGTGGTATAACCGGTAACCCATCTGCAGTAATATATTAATTACATTGATAAGTTAAATCTGGTTTAATAAATAAGTAATAAAGTAAAAGTCAGTATAGTAATAATGAATATTTTGTTCAAAGAATGCTGAATTCTAAATACGGGTTTCGAAGGTTATCTATAGTAGATATTTTGATTAAAAGCCAGATTAAACGCACCATGATAGTTTTTTAGATCACATGGGAAGATATCTACACAGAAAACACGCAAAACGTATAGCGTTATAACGAAATCAAATTTTCAATAAAATTTCGAAATAAAACCATCGGTAGACAGAAATTAATACAGGTATATTCATTAGAATAAAGCATTAGCTTTAATGTGGTTATAAGCATATTTGAGAAAATTTAATACAATTCAATTTAAAACCTACCTGTGTCGTAGTTAGGTATTTGCAGTTGCCCTACATTATTGTAAGTAATGCTACACGACGAAGGCGTCCTCTCTATGCACATTGCATAATTAAGGTTATTCTAAAACAAATTAAAAAGATTTTTGTACAGAACATTCGTGTAACCTATTACTTAATCATTTAATAATAATGAAAACTTTGTTGACGACGACGTCAACACATCCCAATTTTCGAGTGCTTTTGGCTTGTTCTATAATTTGGCATGCCTAAATAATATAAGCAAGGTACTTTCGTTGTTATGTTCTCGTAATCTTTGCTATATAATTCAGTCACAGCGAATTGTGCATTGCCGCATGGGCTAGTAATAATATAATTATCGTTCTGAGATATTACATCTGATTGTTAAATTATGTAGGTTGTTATAGTAACGAGTATTTACCACATAATCGAAATGAGACAATGTAAGGTAATTAATATAGTAATTAATATAGTAAATGTAAGGTAAACAGTTACATTTGCATAACATAGTGCGATAAAATCGGTTGACAAATAGGAAAAGAATGTTGTCACTGTTTCCTGTTACCCTATTTATGTATACATCATATATATGTACATATAGCATCGTAATCCTTCCTGGAAATGACCATCACCACACAGGTCAGCGAGTCAGTATTTTATGTTATTAGGATGTACGTAAATGTGAACGAGGTTTAATTTGGAAGTGGAATTCCAACGCGAGAATAACGCTGAGAAATGAGCATAGCGGGTAGAAGGAATCACCATTGGCTTTTTCAATTTCAATATTTAGTCAAGTTTATGCTGTAAACATAAGATGGTTTGGGAACGGAGAGCTGTATATATATAGTTGTATGTAAAATACGTACATACATTTATGATTGTTAAGCCATTGATAATAATTATTTATCCGGGAAGCGCGCCTTGCAAGCTGGCATTCTTAGTCGATCAGCCGCAAACGACTCCTCATGACGACTTCATGTACCGGGTGGGAGTTTGAGAGCCAATACTTTCTTTGTCGATGAACCTTTGGAATTGATGTTCATGGGCGACAGTGACCACTTACCACCATGTGATTTGTCTGCTCTTTTGCCGGCAAATTACATGAGAAAAACATACCAAATAACTAGGGTATCTAGGAATGCTGATATCAGAAGCATTTCGGTAATTGAACGATTCCAGGTAGCCATTTTCACCTCTATAATATTGAAGACATCCTCTAGGTGCCGCTAGATCGTCAAACTTGGAAAGTTGCGTCAACTAAAAAATAAACAAATATTTTTGAATAGCAAATAATTTGAAGGTTGAATTAAAAGAGAATCGAACTTGAATTATTATTAGTGTTGTAGTTTATATCTTGTTTTCTTATATATTTCCTCATTTGATTATATACATAGTAATAGTAATCTATGCTCCTATAGACTTTTCAACGCGATTTAAAGTATTTCTCTAGAAGGTAAACTAAAGAAGATGGAAAATAAAATGTTAGCGAGAGCTTAAAATCGAGGAAGTGTATAATTGTAAAAAGTCGTGTCAATAACATTTGCGGTTTTAATAAAAATCGGTTGAAAGGAGTTTTACAAAATAAAAAAGAAACTAAGATTCGATGGTTTATAAGGAAAATATAAAATATACATGAGTACGTTCTAAATTGTAAATTGGTTAGTCACTCTATTAATTGAAACAATTGCGACATCTGGTGATGTTGGTGTTGTGGTAAAATGTAAATAATAAAATATCATAGTCATGAATGGTCACAAACACATAAAGGCTTATATTAAAACTCCTTAGGGGTAGTTCAGATCTCTAACTATGGTCCCACCATAGTTACCATGTTCTTACCTTTATTGCATATAAACGTTTTTCTGGGACAATAGTCTGAATGGAAAGATAAATCGGCCCATCGACGTCACCAACTTCTATATAAACTGGAAAGTAGAACACGAGCATGTTATAGGTAATTATATTACCCAAATATCTTCTTAAAAAAAATATTTTAAACAAGGTTCCTAATTATATGGAAGTTTAAACAAATTTAACATGATTGGGAATGTTATAAAAATATCAAATACGTTAAGTACCTACCTATTGCCTAATAATCTTACCATGTTGCCCAGTGTTAATTCCGCATAGTACAGGTATTGCATGATTTATATTTTGTCCCGATATAACGAATTGATCATCTTCGCAATCTCCTAAAGTTGGTGACAGCAACTGTTACAGAGCGAAAGTTTATAAGTCTATCTACAAGGAGGTTACTAGAAATTATTTTAGGTACAAAAATTTACCAACCTCGAAAGCTAAGAAGTCTAAGCGTATTTGTTGAATATCCGCAGAGCTTTTGTCCAAGATAGTTGTACATGAAACTCTTTCGGTACTTGGTGTAGGAAAGTCAGGGTTGGTGAGCCATCCGACCGTTGAAGAAGAGCGCCCGTCACACACTAATTGAACTGTACAAAAACCAAAATCTAGTTATTTAAAACATTTCTAAGAATTTGCTATCGTCAACATGGAATCAGTAACAATACGAATACAGGTAAGATAAGCTCAATTATTGCTAATTCTTTATATATAACTAAGCAGGTCACGATCACTTTTACCATGCACGAACGTCACTTGTATTACATTGGACAATAAACAGAAAAGCCATCGAGTGAACTAGTGCCATACCCTCGTTCGTGGGATGTACAAGGTTGACCATTTGTACTGACGCATTTTATGTCTTGAAGATTTATAAGAAACAATACTTACTCACACAGCAAGTGGCATAACCATCAGCACATGAGCCCATAGGGGCTCCACCGACTGATTGACAATCGTATTCGTGCAAACACGTGCCCTCTAGTCCACTACTAGACGTGCAAGTCACGTGTTCGAATTGCATGACTTCGAATACTTCTAGAAATTTTCCTTTTCTTGTTTGATTCATATTTCGCTGATGCCGTCGCGGTCGGACACATGGGCATCTTTTTAGGACTTTTCGTTTGGGACGATCAGGCATCACGTTGTTCGTATTGCCAATATAGCTTTTTTCAAATAAAACACCTGATCTGTATGCATTAGTTATATGATATGCTTTTTCTTGTAACATTTCTGAAGGTACACTTGTTGATTGCTGATTTTCATCTACATGGTGTTGCGAAAAGTACCATTTCGATGTATTAGTTTTATTTTCATGTTTACTTACGAATAGTGGTGAATAATTGATTGGTGCACCTTTTAACTTGTGCGTTAATAGACTTGATGTTTTCGTATCGTACGCAACGGTTTGATCCTTGAGTGTAGCTGGGTACCATTGCTCACTAGCAATAATAGTCATCACGAAAAATATAATCGTGGCACGTTCTTTAAAATAACACATTATCTATATTTACAGTAATATGATGTGACTACAAAGTTGTAAATGTATCTTGCAGCTAGACGTTGATAACTGACTAGTCGTATATTGGAAAATGCATGGCGTTGCACTCTGCTTATTAAGGGGAGACATGGCGGGTTCTAGAAACTTATAATTAAAATATCTAGAAACTTTTACGCTTCGTTTATTTGCTTCACTTGTTAACTTAACGCTTTTATAGACTCTCAGTTTAATAGCGAGTAAGTAGGTACGTAATAATTATGTATATTTGATACTATACGAACAATAAGTACACCTACGTTCAAAAGGTAAGTAGTATCATAATCAATTCATAAGTAGGTAACTTCTATTGATTTTTTTAATCTCCTCAAAGGTACTTAGTCATTAGATTGCCAGAATTTATATACCTACTCGTATTTTTGAGAATGTAATAAAGAACTCATGAATGTCTATGTTCTCAGGATATGTTTCTTGGCACGTCACATTTAGTTAAGGAGTATCAAATGAAAAATAATATTCAAAAATTTGCTTCCTACAGAACTATGATTCGATAAAAGATTCAAAACTATCTATCAAAGAAAGCATCCGTTAAATAATAAGTACTGGTGATATAATGGCCTCCTACGTCTACAACCACAATTATAGCCGAACACTTTCACGTTGCCGATTAAGAAGCGAAAACGGGCTTGTATAGTTTATAAGTAAAGCGCTTACACTTATAGGTATACACTGGTACCTCATATAATCTGAACAGTACTTTTCGATCTTATTTGACTGTAAATTTTAGTTTAATTACATTAACTTAATCACAGCGTCTCGGTACGTTTTTTACCCTGGGAAGATTTAATTTATAGAAGATACCTATATATTTACAGAAAACGACTAATAAGCTTAACTTCGGCCGTATTGGGGCGCTCTAGGATACTGACCCCAATCATCTGACAGACCAGGGTGCTGTAAGAGGCGACAGAAGTCGGTTCTACTTGGTAGTAAGGAGTAGGGACTCTCGTACGGATTATATCCGTTCCGTGAAGTCTTTCTAGCAAACTATCACGCTCTTGCTTGAATCAGCCGCCAAACAATTTAAGTATTCCCACTGGGAGCCAGTATTTTCTTTTTTCTATTTCTTGGTCGACCATGCATGCGTGATGCCTTTGGTGCTGCTGATGTCTATGGGTGACGGTGACCACATACCATCACCTGGCTGACCTGGCTCTCTGCTAGCTTGTCGGCTAAACACATACAAAAAACATACACTTGTAATTAAAATAAATTGATTACTTACATAATCCTGGTAGCTCTTACAATATAACGATACAATTAGTCTACTATACGTAGAAAACGTATTACCATAATCGTAAATGTATTATGTAAAGACATGGAAATTTAGATATAAGTGTAAGTGTATCCGCTTATCTGGCATTTACTGACGTGATTAGGTCACGCATAATGCCTGCAAGACAAGGCGGACCGCGCCCAATTTAGCACGCAGTTGTCTACCTCTTGCAAAGAATTAAATTACGAAACAATATAGACGAACGTCTAACTATATTGTTCTCACAACAATAGGTACCTAATACCAATACCTATTTAAAAATCAAGACTTTTATAAATCCCCAAAAGTAGATAAGTAGGTATTTTTTATGGTAAATCGAGAACAGTTAACTTATTAGACCTGTAGTTGGCGGTTATTAAGATGGTTATTGTGGGCTCCGAATGTAATGAGATAGAATACGATACGGTTTGATTGTCGTCGTTGATGTGTCGTCGATGCCACGGACAACACACGAAGACAAGGGACACACACATCCAGACCGAGAACGAAAATTTGAACTCATTATTAAAATTTCTGTCTCACTGGGAATCGAACCCAGGACCCTCGAACGGCGGTCCGGCGCGGTGGTCATTGCGTCGTATTATGTGGGCGGCATCCTTTTTTACATTAAGTACTTAATAAAAAAAGGTATAACTATATCTCCGGTAAAATAGTTATTCTACTCGTATATAATTTGCTATTACCTCAATTTATTAATATAGGAGAGATTTTTTTTCTAAACAAAACACATTAGAATTACTTCTTTTGCAACAGCTACAAAAAGTATTGAAGTTACTATTTAATAATTTCTTTACAAAAATATATAACGTACACGTTTGTCCCCTGTGTATTCAATAAAGAACTTTAAATATTCATTATTTATTTACTTAAATATCTATGCCTGGGAACATGCACTAGCAACCAGTAGGTATAATTTAACAATCAAAATTCAATATAAGATCACGAGTGATTTTTTCTCAGTTGAACTATAAATTGGTCTTGACTGTCTTGTGCTAATGTTCAAAGAATTTAGGTCGAGTCCATATGAACATGACCGCGATATGTTAGGATATATTAATAAATAAATACCTTTAGAACACCCAGTATACACAATATGAATTTATGATAAAACTAAAATAGGAATTTGAATATGAATTAATTAAAAAGAAAATTTCATGATTTGATGAATTTGGGTAGTTACAGTGCAATCTGGTCTAAAACATCGATTTTAAAGGAAGAAAGGAATTGTTTATATATGTTTTATTTTATCACTTGAGGATTTAAATAGCTTGCGGAAAAAAGTTTCGTTATGCATTTTTGTTTTTCGACGATATAACAGTATCAAAGTTGTGCCTTATTACTAAGTCCTAATTTAGGCTGGCTTGGTAAATTTAACACACCTCTGCTAACTCATAAACTTTGACAGATTTAATAGTTTCCTTACGACATAGGCATTGATTGACTGAAGCGTGGTCCTATAAGTAGGTATGTAGGAATATCAATCTGACCTTTAAAGTTGCACATAACTACATAACAGATTTACAGAAATTAAACCCAGCCGATGAATTAACCATACGAAATAATAACCTAAACACACCTTAATCGATGTAGAAATTTAAATGGAGAGTAAGAATGATTAATTATTAATATTAAGTTATTTTTCCCAAAAACACTTGGATTTTTTAGAGGTAACGTAATCAAATTATTAATTTTGCAACAATTTTTCCTACAAGAACTAATACAGGTAATATAACGCTTAGACATGTAAAGAAGTAAGATAACAGTTTTATAAATTAATATGTAGCCTTAAAATATGTAATTTTAGGCGCCGTAAATTGTCTAGACCGCGCCAAGTATTGTCCTTGCTCTGCGCCACACCTGAGTCCACTTTTTCCAAAGCCCTACAGCCATGACAACATACAATGAGTGTTCTAATACATTATGTGATACAATCACAATATCACACACATGTCCTTTGCAATAATATATGTGTATGGAACGTTCGGACTATAAAAGCCTCTAGGCGTACATTGGGGCTCCATATTGTACCCGAGCTTTGAAGGGTTAGATACAAAATGCTAGTAAAGGTATAGATTCCATATATTAGTGATATATATATGTTTTTATAATAACTTACGGAATAAATACCTCCAGAAATCGCACTGGAGCTTTGTGTTGGAATAAGCTCTAGGCCTCCACAATAAAGAGGAGAGGCCTTTATTAGGGTAAAGGCAAGCAGGCAAAAAGTTTAGTCGATTATAATATTAAAATTACGTAAAAATGTTTTTGTTAATTCCTTTAAGAATAGTATTTAAATCGTGATCTACTTATTGTATATACCTACTGTTTATGATTGCGGTATAGCGTTTTGGGTCGAGTGGTTTAAAAATTTACCTAGTTTTTAACCAGTGGACTATTAAAGGTCGTGTTCAACTTTTTTCCATTGCAGGCATTCCTTTTGGTGTGTGTGGTGGCAGTCTCTCAGGCGGGTGGAATCCTGGCCCCGGTTGGGTACGGCTCCGCATACCACTACGGAGCAGCATGGAACCCGTACAACTCATACCCTGCACAACCCGCTATTGCCTCTCAACACTCCAACATCCTGAGATCACCATTCAATCTTGGACAGGTATGTATGGTTTAGACCGCCTTGGAGACATTACGGTGCCTGCTTCTTGTCTCTTCGCTTAAACGGCAACCGGATTCAAGCAAGTTAGCAGATATATATTCATAAATGTTTTGCCTGTGTTCGATTTTACATTCATATAGATATATATATGTAATTGAAAGTATATTATGTCCATGTGTGTGCCTGCTTACATAGTGAATATTTATGTAAACTATAAACATACATAATATAATATTACGCACTATTATGAGCGGTCATTGCGTTTTACTATAGTGATTGAAATAAAACATACAAAATTTTCCGTTACCTAACGTTAATAAAACAGATCAGCAAAACCGCATTTAAATCGTTTCAGACGTTTCTGACTTAAGCGTTAACAAACGCACGAACAAAAGATAAAAAGATAAAAATGTTCTTGTGGCATCTACTACTTCATACTAGAATATCTTCCATGTTCAGACGTCGTTAAACATTTCGCGAGCATTAACCATACGTCAGTAAAAATGTTTACAATCCAAGAGGTACTGAATTTATATAGCAAATTGTTTTCATGTGACAGGTATCCACGTACTCGAAGGCGATTGACACTCCGTTCTCAAGCGTGCGTAAGTCCGATGTACGAGTAAGCAATCCCGGAGTAGCGGTGGCGCCCGCTTACCATGGATACGCTGCTCCCGTCGTGTCGCATTACGGCGTCGCTGCGCCCGTCGTGTCGCACTACGGTGTAGGCGCTCCTCTTGCCGCGCCTGTTGCTAAGGTAACTGAAAAATATTACATACCACTATACATAAATATTACATACCAAAAAACAGCAAAACACGTACGACTTATAGTAAAAATCACGACTTCGATTATTTTTAATATCGGTAAAAGCAACTTATTCCTTCAACATTTTTTGCTGTATAACTTTTATGCACCGTAAACTTTTTCATCAGGAGAAGCGTCGTCAATTACTTTTTCTATTATTATTTATACTGATAATATTTATAATTCGTTATTATATTCGTTCTTAGAAACCTGATTTTTAGAATGAAATGCTCTGTAAGAATAGGTAGTTACCTACATAAAGAAATTATCCTGTATATTCATTTTTTTTTATTTATAGGTCGCTGCTGGTGGTTTATTAGGCGTGGCTTTCTCTGCTGCACCAGCTGTTTCTCACATGACGTATACCAACGGACTCGGCCTCGCTTACAGCTGGTGATCTGAATGTAATTCAACTGTCTATAGTGATAGTCCTACGATGTAAATGAGTTCAAAGATTCCTCCATTTATTACCTGTTAAGTGTTAACATAATTTATTATATATCTATTTATATTAAATAAAAAATATTGAATAAAATGTTTTCTTTATTTTAATTTACATGGTTTTTTAAATGCTTAATCAATTGATAACTAAAAACCGTTTTCACGTCCTAACTGCCGAAATAAAAAAACGATTAAGTATGTAACCTAATTGTTTTTGCCTTCTGAATATACAACAAATGTTTTTCCAATAAGATTCTAAACTGAATCTACACAAAAGATTGCTTTTTTCTATTAAAAAGAAAGGGGAGTTTAGTTTTAAGTTTAGAACTCGATGAGTAATGTACAACATAATACAACAAATGATTTAAATGGGAACGTTATAACTCGCTCGTTTATAGGTGAAAAAATATAACCTTAGGGTCACCTCAC
>DWJN01006798.1:0-10415 GCA_018248895.1 Carystus phorcus | reverse complement strand
AAGAATTTAGTATTGCATTCAATTTACTTGTAACAGAAATATTAATATCGTGTAATAAAACACCGTCTCTACTGATCCATACATATTTATTCTCTTTCCTGGTAATTCACTACTTCCATTTACTATTACTTAATTTCACTATTCTCCGAGAATCACAATTTCAGCCTCCTCCTGTCAATCTTCGATCCGACATTCTATTCTTTTTCTTACACTGTTTCAAGCCCAAACCGAAAACCAGATCAAAATATCAAACTATAAAATCATGAGCCTTACAATCGACGTGTTCGGTAGTTTTCAACACCAACCAAATAGTTGCTAGTTGCGTTGATGGTGTGAAGTTAAAACCTGATACACGTCTATTTTTTTAAATAGGATAATTGTAAAGATATTATTACCCACCTGTGTCCTGCTAACTTGAATTCTCCATGTTTTGAAAAGTTTTCTACTAATTTTCAAATAATATACAAGAGTTTTTAATTAAGCGACGTTTGCATTATGATTTGCATGACTTGACTTGGGTACGGATTGGTATTTAGATTATAAATTTTTGTTTCAATTGAATATACCTCCACATTACTGACCTTTCTACGGCATCATCCTAATTTTGTGACGAAGTAAAAATATTCTGTGCGTGTTTTAATAGCAGCTATAGTTCCCTTATATCTATCTGTATACTAAATATCAAGCAATACCGCTCCGATATACAGAAAGCAAGAATTGCATTATTAAGAATCTTAGGTACGTGACCCTCTCTAAAATAAGGAATTTATGTTGCCAAAAAAACACTACTTTCATTTCCATATAAGTCGGTGTATTAAAAGTTACATTGCAGGTAAGAAATTTGCTCAGATTTTGTTAGGTTTGCCGAAGGGACTGCAATAAAAGGACTACCTGCGTTCCTTTATTTGTTAAACCTATATACTCAGAAATGTGTTTTGTTCACATTGATGAAAGCGGGAAGTATACGTCTTACTTGACAACAAGATACAAATATGTTATTGTTAACTAGAGCTAAATATGTGGTTATGTAAAGGTAAGTTACTATATCGTTATGTCACCTAATAAAATGGATATAACGCGAAGGGCTTCATTTAAGGAAATCATCTTGGTCTCCACTCAACATCATTTAGAGACAGCCTTATTTATCCTTCAATAAGCGAAAGTCGCCTCTATATAAATAATCTCGATAAAACACATGTAGGTGACGATATCGTATTGAAATTGCTATTATATCTTTTTCATTTTTTGGGCTGAAATGTATCGATTGTATGTATTGAAGTTACGGTGTATTTATGTATGTGCATCTTAATGTAGCTACTAATCAGATGATAATACCAGCTGTTCTATAGTAGAACGCTTATAATATTGTAGGTATAATTTCGTGTAAATAAAGGTGGCAATTTTATTTAGATAACCATGTCTGCTACGTTTCAATGAACTTAAAAATTCGTTCATTCACTCTTCTTTGATGCTGTTAGAGTAGTTACTCTCGTAGGTTTATTTTGCAACTCGAGTTGACAGCCTTCCGTCCCGCTTCTAAAATTCTGCATCAGTCACCTACCCATATGAACGGAACTATTTTTGCCAAAAAATAATGCTTATTCTCTTCATAATCCACGTATCTCAAAAGTATTACTTTATCATATTAACGTCTTTAAATTATGTTTTAAAACTCTAAATAGCCACGTATAGATTACGTTGAGATATATGCCTATCAACGTAGCACGATTATGATATTTTTAGATTCTTGATATTAAAACAAGTTGGTGATAATAATTACAACTCATGCAAAGTCTACATATGGCAATATGATCTGATTTTCAGGCTGGTCCTAATAATGGTTATGTGTGATTTTAGTCTACGTCATTAGTTACGTCAAGCCGAGTTGAAATTGTAGATTGTTGTATCGAATCAATGTCGAGTCAACGAAACGAATTGAAATGAACGAATGAATGCATTCGTCTCTGCTTAACTTATGTCATCGTGACCGTGACGTATTTAATGTATCCGAGTTAATGTATACCTACATAACTTCTTTCGTTATTACTGTATTTAGTCGGTACAATAACAATTAATATGCATATATATATAGCTTTCAATTGCAATGAAAATCCGATACATATTGGAATATTAGAGAATTTCTGCTGACGTACCTTCCTGTCCTTTAAGTCTCTCACGTAAATACCCTTGAAAATACAATATAATTATGTTTGTATTAATAAGGTAATTGTGAGTTTGTTATTCAAAATTACGAAATAATGCGTAATAATCAATCGCTATTGCTACGAGACAACCACTCGCCGTCACACTGGCATATATATTTTGCAATCTCGAATATTTTATCTATAACGCTAGAGAGGTGACCTTTTAACGTTACACTTATGTACGATATCGGTAAATCTTATAAAATCGGATATCCATTCCGTTAATTAATGAAAAATTAAAATTTTAAATTTATTACGATACCTACTTAAAAATAAATACTAAATATGTTTTAATATGCATTTTCTTGAATTATTTGATTACGTGGTGTAAACTTTTAAATATATTCGACAGTTAAATATAAATACAGAGTCAGAGGAGTAGATAGGTTTTACTTAAGTCAGTAAATTTTTGCGACAATCGTATAATTTTGTATTACCAATGTATGCTTGGCGATGAAATAAACACTACATTAATAGAAAATTTAGTTCACTCTTCAGTTATAAAACTTTCAATAGTTAGAATATATTGAGGTAATTCGATAGGTATTGAAACTCTTTCTCTTTCGTTTTCAATACGATTTCCTATTACGAATTTACAATACTGTTGCAAGAATTATTTTAAACGTCCCGTCACATTTTGTAAATTCCAAAGTTACCATACGACCATCGGCAAGTTTTGAGTTATCCATAACGTAATGTAAGAATAAGGAAAATCGATAGAATTGTACTTGCGCACATCACTAGTTGTACTAGGTCAGCCGTCCGCATGGAACGATTCAACATGGCGGCATTTACTTCACAGTCATTCGGAGCATGGCTGCGTTTTAAATATTTTTAAATTTTATTTTATATCTATTCACATATTTTATACAATTAAAGTTACTTATTTAGCATTTTATAGAATAATATTTTTATTTAAGTTTTAAATGTTAAGTGATGTGGTTAAAGTGAACGAATGCTAAGTCAGACATTTTACATCCTCGAGTCCTCGAGTGACCTTTTGAATATACTTTCTTTTACCATATTGCTACGTTAACGCGACGCGCCCGTTTATGTGAAGTTTTGTCGCAATTTAGTGGATTTGAAACTGTGATATAGAATAGCGAACAGTGCTACACATATTTTAGGCTGATTAGCAGGTACAGTGCGAAAGAGAACCGAGACTCCCACGTGGAAATAGCTCACCTCTCTATTTATAGACTTCGAACTTGGTTCACAAAAAGTGGCAGGCGACATCAAAAACGAGCCCAAAGCAAGGAATCTTAACGTGCATGTATTGCATAGGAGTGTTCGATGTCAGTTCGTCTCCGATTTAGGGTTTCGCTGGAAACGGATCTTGCGCTCTGCCATTTTGCTTCCGTCTCGACACGAAATATATATCGCTGCCTCTTTGTACGTGATAAAGCACGAGACGAGATTTCTGTTCAGTGCATTCAGTTCAAATTCATTTAGTGTTGAAGAAATTTTGTCAATATCCTGTAATTTTTTAATCCACCCCCGTTTCGGATTACCTAACTGTGCAAGAGTTTTACTCGTTTCCTACCAAGGTTTTAGTATCCTCCCATATTGTTTTATCTCCCTTGTTAGTTTCACGATTACCAACGATTTAGTTATTTATTTTCTACACGGAATGAATGTATTCCTGTTATTGATATTTCAACACACTTCCACATAACATAACCTTGTTCTCAAATAAACTTGAGTTGCAGTGGTGAGGTGTCATTCTGGTGACGCAAGATTGTGATTGTTGTTGGGTTTTGTTCCATGTTAGTGTTATTGCATTAATAATTTATCACATTACGATTATTTAGCGGAATTTCGCCCCAGATACTCCACTATATCCTTCTCCAGGCTTGTTGATTTTGACAGACAATCCACATTACAATTCCTTATCCATTATAATACAACATAATATTTTGTATTACCTCATATTGACATTCCTTGCTTGTGTCATTTAGGTTAGGCCTAAAGTAGTTACGTTAGGTTTCTTTCGATATGTTATTTCACTATTGCTATTTCAAAATTGGATTTGTTTTACAAGTTTGTTTAATGTTTCTGATAACAGTAATATTAATAACAGCTCCATATTTTACAGATTGTCAATTTGGCAACCTTTTGATTGCAACATAGTTGGAAAAGGTTCTTTCAGTATTTTAGTTTAATCATTATTAGTTAAAGTAAGCTTTTATGGTTTCTAGACGGTTAAATAGAAATAATGATATTATTTGATCTGTTTTATATTTCTTCAAGGTAACAACACTTAAGTATTCTGTATTCCTTGTCCCATATTGATTTGCAAATAAGTGAGAATAACAATATTGAATTCAATTTGTCTTCCATCACTGCAGTTCTCCATTGTTATTTTGTCGCTGTGTAGTTTGGACGTCTCTTGTGATCATTTGGTATTGAAAATTGCTGAAGGTGGCCCCATTTACAAATAATGTTCCAAATAATTCAGATTAGCTCATAAGTGTTTATGCAAAATAAATCTAGATCTTAAATTTGAATAATGTATGATACTGCTCACTATGCTCAAAGTTAAGTTATAATTTTCTTAATTTCAGCGATTAGTTCTGTTGATAGTTCAATCGAATCTATCAGTCTTCCAACTAGTCAAAGCAGTGAACCCTCAACGGATTTTACGAAGCCCCAAGTAGTATCGAAACTGGCTGAGATTGATAAGGCTGCAGATGAGTCGAAATTTGTGACAGTGAACAGTGAAGCCACATTCCCTGAAACGACGCCCACTCCCACGGAATTGCTGTCTGCTAGCATCGAGAAGATCGCTCGGGAGCAGCAACCTTCACCCGAGGCTACAACCAGTGCTAGCCAGGCTCAGGCCAAGCTAACACAGAGTATAGCCAGTTGTGCTCGCAATCACCCTGAAGCGAACATGAAAGATATTAATCTTAATAATAAAACTACAGGTTACTATTTTCTACATTTATTATATTATCATTAAATGTCATGTTAGCCAGTTTGATGAACGATATTTTTCATTACAGATCCAGAGACTGCCAATGGAAACTCAACAAATGTCACTAAAGCTGAGCCTGTAAAGGAGGAACTACATAAAGATGAGAAAGCAATAAAGAATAGTAAGAATAGCAGTAAGAAAGCTAATAAAATGGCAGCCAATAATAACGAAATTGCTGCAAAAGAAACTGTATCATATGAAAATGGTAAAGATGAGACTGATAAAGTAAGTAATGTAGAACAGGAGAAACTCCTGCCTCAAAAGGAAGAAAATATGGAAAAGAAGGCTGCATTGGAGCCCGAGCCATTGGTTGAGCCTGAGACTGAGAGTGAGCCACCTGCGGCCTCTGAACCTGCACCCGCGCCTGTGGCTCCCCCAATTCTTCCTAAATACAAATATGCTGATGGTTTGTACTTAGTTTTTCCATTATATCCCGTATGATTGAAAATAAATGTTACCATTATCTGCTGGTTCTAGAGAAATGAAAATCTGTAGATTCCACATTATTTTTTTCTAAAGCTTTGTTCTTCAGATATTGTTCATCATTAAAAATTTGTGTTTATTTCAGATCAATGGTCACCTTTTAACACAAGTGGCAAGAAGTGCTATGACATTGGACTGCTTATGCAAATAAAGGATGATCCTATGTCGAGAAACAAACCTGATGTACCTTTACTAGAGACCTGCAATGTCATTAGGGTAAGAATGCACTATACATATATGATTATGAAATATAAATAATAATTGTTATTTCACCGTGAATATATTTTCTATCCAGACAACACCAATGCAGGAGCCTGCAACATTCAACCTTGCTATGAGGCCTACAAACAATTCCTTGGAACCGTACTTCCTGAAGAATGCTGGTGTGAGTGCCAGGAGTAATACTCCAAGAGAGCCAAAGAAGGATGGCAGAAACTTGAATCCAAGTGGTAAAATAAATTATATGTTATTGTAAACAAATTAATACTGACTGACACTGGTTCATAACACAATATCTTTGCTAGTAGTCTACTCAATTCGCATATCAGGAACTTTCAAACTTTTAGTTGTGTGCCGTTGGCAAAAATATTGCAGGCGTTTCATTTTTACAATTTTCATCATGCTTTATAAATTGACTCACAATTACTATATTTCTTTAAGGAGATCATGATAGTTAAGATTATTGTTAAAGTTCACCAAACCAGTATTTGATAAAAATATAAACTACGATCACAATGTAACAGGACTCTCGTTGATTGTAATAATTATTTTGTTCTTTTTTGTTTAGGTAAAGGAAGTGCAAAGTTAACGCCATCCGCAAGCAGCAGCGCTGGTCACAAAACGGTGTACGTGTCGCTGTCGCTACGTGAAGAGGTCAAGCTCAACCAGACAAAGGATGCCTGGAAACCAACCAGACTCAAGAAGGAGAATGTCACCGATGAAGAAGTGAAAACTCAGGTAGCAATTTTAAAGATTTTATTGTACAATTTTGAAAGCTGACACTCGACATGTGAAAAATTACAATTTTCTAGTGATTTTCAATGCTAAAAATCTATACATCAAATATCATCCTTTGTTTTGTTACCAATTTAGATTCGTTTGGACTGATCTATACACTGTTAATAAATGTTAAACATTTTTAATAATAATGTGTTTTAGTGTGTCATTTAGATATGCTCACATAGAAGTTCAAATGGCATGGTAATTAAAAGAAATGGATTTGAATTATTTTCAAAGATTGTTGACGTCTGCTGATCTGATTTCTAACTTATTTACAACGTAATGTATGGGCGGGGTCAGTTGGTAAGGCTTGTGTTGTTCGTCGACAGGAACTGTACAAGAAGTTCCGAGGTATCCTGAACAAGCTGACGCCGCAGAAGTTTGACACGTTGCTGGACAAGGTGAAGACACTGGAGATCAACACTGAGGCGCGACTGAAGGGCGTCATCGATCTCGTGTTCGAGAAAGCCATCGATGAACCTAACTTCTCAGAGGCCTACGCGGCTATGTGCAGCAAGCTTTCTATGCTCAAGGTATAATAGTTTACTTTTACATTTTTTTTACGAAGGTTTTCAATGTTGTCTAGTGTTAAGAGTTGTGAGTCAAATCATATAGATGTAATATTTTTTTTTGTTCGTTAGATATTTCATGTGCAGTTTGTCTATTAACTTTTGTTATGGCCTTGATGTAGTAAGAATCATTAAAGAAAGCTTACTGTTTTATATTGGTCTATAATAACCATTTTCACGTTAAAATATATGGTATTATGTGACAGTGATCTGGGTCGATCAAGTTATTCAAAAGTTATGTTCGTCCCGTGAAGTAGGTACGGTGGAAACGGCTCGTGTGAAACGAATTATAATATGAATGAATATAACATCGATGACGTCATTGAGCTTCAGCATAATACTTTTAGTTTTATTCTTTTGGTACTTGTTTGCTTTGCTTCGCTCCCCATTGTATAATATATCTCCAGCGCCGATAATTCGGTAACATACTTCGTTATCGTATGCACATATTTATTTTATGAGACGAAACCGTTCATTAGTCTTGGTGATTCGTTACGCTATAAATAGATTGGTGGAAGCAATGAATGAGTTAGTGTGCCACTAATTCTAATTTAAATATCTACCGTTAGCCATAATCTATGTTATCCATCATCAGTTGCCTAGAATCTGTCAAACAAGTCCCAACATTATAATGTTACGTTATATCTTTATTTACGAACTTATCCAGACTAATCTCTAAAGATCTCTGGTGAAATTGCTGAAAACGGTTGTACATAAGGTTATATTACAATGTCTCGAGAATTTTCGCTTAGTACTCGAAATCTTTACACAATGGCTTATTGTCATAGATCGTTAAATCTGTGAACTTAATAGAACATCGATGACTTGTATTATTGGCACGATATTTGGAGTCTAAAAGCTTCAGCGTGATTAATATAATACGTATAACAATTGTGTTAATATTCATCAGTGGCTGTTTTTATGAAATTTAATAAGTTTTGATTCGTTGTTGCTAAAAATTTTGAACTGTCTTAAGAATTTTATATGAAGAGTTATTTTAAATGAATGCTCCGTCATCGTCATTAAATAAAGCCAGTGTCCGTCACATTTTTTAATTACAAGTTGTAGATTTCATATAAGTTTGATAAAATTACTTCGAGAATTCGCCAAATCAAGGTTACTAAACGATGTCTCCTTCGCGGAAACAAATGGTAGCTAATTATGAATATGACGTAAATTTCTAAAAAATTTAAATACCTACGACATTATAATCAGATCTCGTATGACCTTCAAACGACATAAATGTTACTTGTTACACTTAGCTGCACAACTTTACTGTATCAATAGCCTGATACAATAATAATTATTCATCGTGTTTTGTCTGAGAGGACATCACTACATAGTATAAAACAGTCGCTTTCTCTGTCCCTATATCCCTATGTATTTTTAAATGTTTAAAACTACGCAACGGATTTTGATTCGGTTTTTTTTAATAGATAGAGTGATTGAAGAGGAAGGTTTATATGTATAATACGTTCACAGTTTTTAGTATTTAGTATTAGCGTTGCACCGGTGCGAAGCCGGGACGATTCGCTAGTTAAGTACATAATTATGTGCTGAGTATTGGTCCGTAGAATATTTTTAATGTCGTTTTGTGGTAGGTGCCAGCGGACAACGCGCCCGATCAGTGCGTCAACTTCAGAGCGCTGATCATTAGCCGCTGTCAGACCCAATTCGTCACGGACAAGGTGGACGAGCAGGTGCTCAAGTTGGAGAAGGAAATTGCCGAATGCACCGACCAGGTGAGCCTATATCTATATCTATAGTAATAAATAAAGGTGAAGAGTTTGTTTGTTTGATTGTTAGAATGGGCTAATCTCAGGAACTATTGGACTGATTTGAAAAATTCCTTTAGTGTACGATAGTTTATTTATGGAGGAAGGCTATAGGCTATATAACATCACGCTAAGAGGAATAGGAGCGGAGCAGCAATAAATAATATTGCGAAATCGGCAGATTTTTAGAGCTTTTGTTGCGTGCGGCTGAGTAAACGGTGAAAGTTACTCAAAAATCATGTACAACAATATTGTTCCTCTCTAAAAGTTCTATATAAAAGTCCGCGACAGCATATGTCTAGCTTTTAAGGTTAACCCACTAAAACCATTTTTATGGTTATCATAAAATTGAAATTGCAAAACAACGTTTGCCGGGGTCATCTAGTACTCTATACTGATTTATTAGCACAAGAAAAAGTCTTCTAGAGTCTAAACACAATCTGTGCTGTGTTAGTCATGTAAGAGCAGTTGAATAATGAACTGCACATTGCACAGAAATTTCGTTGTTGATCTTATTTTGAATCTATAATTTTCCATCTTAACGTCGTGAGTCATGCAGTCATGCAGATGCGTTGGCGTACAAAAGCACACCTATGCTAAATTTATTGTCAGCTGTTACGAAGCTGACGATACAACAAGAACCTCATTATTATTATTACACATTATGGAATTTAAAATTGCGTTTTTAACAGAAAAAAAATATCAGCAATTTATTTTGTATGTGTTATGCAAATCGTCGAGATTATTAATTGGACGTTTTATTTTTAGGCAAAGAAGAAGGAGCTCCAACTTCAATTGGAAGAAGAGAACAGGAGAGTGAGAATGCGATCAGTAGGCAATGTTCGATTCATAGGTGAGTCTCATTTTGTTATTTATACCAACCTGTACACGTCCAATAAATAATATGACCCATTGTGTATATATAGTGTAATTCTAACATTGCATTCCATGTATCTTAGCGAATTGCAGTTTATATTAATTCTTAACAAAGTTTGTTTTACCATTTATAATAGTTATTGATTCACTTACATTTTTATTGAAGCTTGCTATTTTCCAAAGCCATTTTGTTTTTGACTAGTATGCTTGGATACACTGAGGATTTATCATATAATGTAGATGCCTTGATCCTGTAATCCATTAAAACATTTAAGTTTGCTTGTTACTCCTATTAATGTAGATATTTTTAATTATTACCTTTTGGATCGTAACCCATAACACCATGCATAGGTAATTTATGATATTAGTGCAATTGCAATGCAAAGCCGATGCGAACATGTTTATATAGACGACACGACAATTTTCTTATCCGGGTTTGCTTGCGTCGTACAAACTTTGTGATCGTAAATACATCACTATAAATTACAAACATTGGCGTTTGTTAAATGAAAGGAAGGTGGATATATACCTT
>DWJN01006797.1:0-10415 GCA_018248895.1 Carystus phorcus | reverse complement strand
CTTCTACTGCATATTATAAAAAAAATATTAGCGTTCTGCACTTCTCCTACATATAAACTATAAGTGGGCCAAATTTCCGTCCGCGCAATTTTCGTAAAATGGGGTCCAAAGTTTTTGCTTCACGTATTAATATATAGATTAAAAAAAACTCCATAGAAGGTCACGTCGTTGGTGTGTTCTTATAGCTATTAGTATAAAAACTGTACTTAATATTTGGCACTGTGTAGGGTTGACTATAGTAGTGACGAGTGGGCGGAGGCGCAGGCATTGTCATGTTGGGGTACCCTGAAGGCCCCGCGACATGACTGTCCACCGGCGGCGCCATGGGACCCCGCAACCGGCTCTGCTCGTTCATATAACCACTGGGCTTGACGCGTGTCGCCGAGTCGTCCATCTTCTGTCCGTTGTACCGTCCGAACCCATTCACATCATTGTTACTGGGCGTTGGGTTTATTTTCAAGTCTATTTTAGGCGGCAGCGGGGCGTTGGTTGCGTTTGCTGAAATAAAAATTGACACTCAACTACCTCATGTTACTATTAATTTTATAGAAATCACTAGTAAGTCAGGTTGTTTCGGTTTATGGAACAGTTACTATGATCCGAACGCCCCTGGAACTTACTTATTTTTTGATATGGCCCTCTAAATATTTATACTAATACATAAAGCTAAGAATTTGTTTGTTTTTTGATTGATTGATTGTTTGAACGTGCTAATCTCAGGAACTACTTGACGGATTTGAAAAATTCTTTTAATGTAATATAGTTCATTTATGAAGAAAGGCTATATAGGCTGTAATAACACCACGCTAAGAGGAATAGGAGAGGAGCAGCAATAAAGTATATTGCGAAATCGGCAAAATTTTGAGGTTTCGTTACGTGCGCTGAGTAAACGGTGAAAGTTACTCAAAAGTCGAGTATCTTGTTCCCCTCTGAAAGTTCTAAATAAATCTCTGCGACAGCATATGTATAGCTTTTAAGGTTAACCCACTATAACCATCTTAGGGTTATCATGAAATCGTTTTAAATAATTTATATGGTAAAACAACGTTTGCTGGGGTCGGATAGTCATAGATAAAAATCAAGTTAAGATTGTGAGTAACATGTATACAATTTTACGTACCTGTAGCACTTGGTACCTGAGAATTGGCCGTCGGCCCAGGGTAGCAGGTATGTGTACTTTCACTGTACACACTAATACTACTCTATTTTACTTATATTGTTCATTAGAAAATGACTAAGGTCCGAGGGCTCTAGGACTGGTCTATTTAAAACATTTTTTAGACATTTTAAATGAACCTTACTTTGTTTGTGGAAATGGTTAAACCGTAACTTTAATACGTTTAAGTATAGACGCAATAACAAAGAACAAAATTGTAAAATTTTTTGTTTTGTGTTCTCCTGCGTCAATATCCCCCTTTTTTCGTAATTTATCAAGCGTAAAAGACTGGATATGTAAATCATAAAGGATGGAATTAATTTCCCGCGCGATGGATTATAACGTAGGTGTCTTCAAGACGAGAGTGAATGGGCATGTTCTAGTTAGAAAATTAGTGCGCTTTACAACCTATGATAGTAGTCAAGCATTAATTTATATTAAGTAAATCAAATACCCTCAATAGTAATTTTTAACGGACTTCAAAAAAAGGAGGAGGTTATCAATTCGTCTGTATTTTTTATGTGTGTATGTCCATAACTTTTTACTGGGTAAACCGATTTCGATGATTATTTTTATTCGAAAGCTGGTACTTTCCCGTTAGTCGCATATTAATTTGAGCGATATCTGGCGAGTAGTTTTTGAGTTATCGCCAATAATGTTTATTTACATTACTGCAATTTCGTGAATAAGGTGCTCATTTCATTATTTGTCGATGAAAAATGAACAAAATAAAGTATATATGATGGTATGTAACCTCCCGGACGGGTCTCATTTTACTTTGGTGAAAATCTGATCATTACTTTCAGAGACAGACAACGGAACTCTTTAAATAATTTCAGCAGATGTCTTACGATTGCGGCAATTGTTGGTTAGGTTAGGTTGCTATGATTTTAATAACCCAAAAAGTAGGAAGCTCGCGTGAGCCATAAAAAATCTTTCATGGGCAAACCTCGAACAGCTAGTTTTATCATACTATTTACATATAGATATACTATAGTAAGTTACTAAATCGTAATACAATGTTAGATACAATAGAAATTGCGAGGTGAACATCGGACGGTTACAAAGATTGTTGATATACTTACGACTTTATATTCGGTATACCGTACAAGTAAAACGGACATCGTTTGAATAGTTTGACTTTATGCTAATGTAAAATTAATAATTAAACAGTACTCACAACTCCTTAATAAGCCCGTGAGAGTGTCGAGCACGGAACTCGGTATGCTCGGCATCGTCAGGTTCCGTCTCGTTAAATTTGCTACGCTCTGTAACAACGCGTCATCAGAACGTAGCGAGGGTGCTGGAGTCTGAAACAGAATTAAATACAATGTTACGTTACAGCCGTACAGCTAAATTTAATCGAAGACATGAGTGGATGAAGGTGATATGTCGCATTTTTGGATTTTCGCTATTTTATGCATGAATGGTGTTTTTTATTTTCCATAATGTCGTTCCTATTTTTAAATACTAAACAGTTATCACCGCCAGACACCTTTATTGGATCGAAACACTTAAAGCGTTTTGAAATATCCTAAAATGTTTATACGAAACTTTGGAATCGATTTTCTCAAAAATAGAATTTTGTGACATATCACCTTCATCCACTCATGTCTTCAATTATTAATTGGAATTAATTGCCCATGTCAGTGTTCCCGTTGGGTTATAATGTAGGTTCAAGGCAAGAATGAAGGCATCTTCTAAGTTAGTGCGTTCACGATCCAAGGCTGCATCTCTGCTTACCATCAGCCAGGATAGTAGGTACTCAAGCATTAACTTATATGGTGTAAAAAAAAGCTTCCGTTGGGGTACTAAAAGGCAAGCCCAAATAGAGGGAGCGGCCATTCGCATCTTTCCGAAGCCCAACAGGGTTAAGTTCTTAATTCCACCGGGATCCTCACATGTGTGAGATTAAACCGGAGCGTTATTAAAGATGGGTCATAACATTTAGTGAAAGCCATATTTTGGCCATATTTGGGCGTTCTGTATGCAGATCGAGGTTGTAGTGTGATAGAGGGTGCATTAAAAGGTGGCAAAAGTCGGCCTGCTCGTTGTAGGTGTTTATATGTATATATTTTTTTGCCTAAAATAAATTAACGCTTGACGTCACCCCACCTGATGGTAAGTGGTGAAGACCTATAAATCTTAATATACATATATAAAGTACGTGTCACGGTGTTTGTCCGCGACGGATGGATGGATGGATTGATTACTTAACCGATTTTAGTCAAATTTTGCACACAGTGTCTAGTTTGATCCAACTTGAAAGATAGGATAGCTTACATCTCAATTTATAGTCGCAATTATTTGTTTAATATCTTACAAAGAATTATTTCTACAAGTTTCTAACAGATGGCGGTGTGAGGTAATTAATTGGCAAAATTGAGTGTGTAAACCTTAGTTACAACCACACGTTGCCGGGTCTACTAGTATTATTATAAATGTTATTAATTATTTGATATTATAGTTTCCACGAAGCCTGCCTGGCTACCTCAGGTACCTCAGCCATTTGTTGGTTCGTCGTTTTCCGGCTGGGAGCTTGAGAATCAGTTCAACCTTTTTTTTATTTTCTTCGCCCACAAAGCATTGGTGATGCATTGTGTTGCCAGTGTCCAAGGGTAGCGGTGACCATATACCATCACGTATATGATCTTCTCATTTGTCCCCTATTCACAAAAAAAGGTTAGGTACGTATAGTCCGTCGTGGAAGGTTATGCCACGAACAATAACATTTCATTTGCCTGGTAATTCTTCGTAACATCTGCAAGTCAATTAAAAATACCCCAAACCTTGACCAACACCACAATGAATTTTCTATGCGGTGGGTAATTACAAAACTAAACCATTCATCATAAAAATAACATGAGATCCAATGAAAATCTATTCAAACGATGAACGAGGATATACCGTTTATATCTAGTATTTATTTATAAAAAAAATATGTCATTGTATTAAGTGACTATTCTCACTTACATCACTAAATATAATGACAATTTTAGCGGCAATTGTTATTTATATATTTGTAATATCTATAGTTGTAATAACTCGTAAACTATAAATGTTATACATTTTACTTACATTTCTGGTACTCTTTAAGATACACTCCAGCAGGATCATCATAACAGACGACAAACTCTGTAATAGATAAAAATGATGTAAATAAATTAAAACCATTTTCTTCAATTTTGTAATTTTATTTTGCTCTAATCATGTGCACGGTAACCTTTATTATACACCAATATGTAATTGTAAATGAAGTTTTAAGTATTAAATGAAAATGACAAATACACTATAGGGACAAGATGTTATCGACTTCACACGTCTCAAAGTTGACAAGTGTCTATTGTAGAATTATTTTTATTGTTTCAAATGTGAGTAGATATAATTGTAAGTCGATCCACTACATGAATCATGAGAACACAATTCAAAAACTTCAAACAATACGCTACACACATACATCGTAACCCTAACCCGATACATAATTATGATACTTACTGATGAACTTTGATTAATTCCCGCAAGTACGTCCTGAACATGAACTTGTGGTACTTCCTGAAAATACAATTATAAGATATTATATCATGTATTAAAATTATTTTCGTACACAAATAGCTCAGCGGAATGATACAATCGCTTTGTGCTAGCACATGGAAGATCGGGTGATTTTTTTTAATTGTAACAGTAATTTGTTACTGCAAATATGTAATGAATTTATTCTATATGACAAATTACTAAATATTAGAATTACTGCACATCGAAACAGTATTACTAGAGTTGGCGATAATGAGGCTATTGTATGAACATTCATATGGGTAGGTTAAGGTACAATATAATAATATACATATGTTAGTAAAGAACATATAATTGTATGAAGAATGTTTTATTGACAGTTAGTAATTAAATGGGATGTGATTGAATTAAATTATAGGCAAATCTGCGTTACGTTGGACAAAACTTTATTTTTTTTTTGTTCACGATTCACAAAGTACCGAGGTATAATACATGTTTAAAGTAATCTAACAGGTGAGTCTGATTATCTTATAAATTTAAAAATATCTAGTTTTCATTACAAAACCAAATATGCCTGTTAAGGAGCCTATTGTCATTTGGGGCAAAGTTTTGTTCTTTTCGTCCCTTCCGTCCTTCTACCCGCGTTTTTATTTTAGGTATATTACCTAACAGCCGGAGGACACTGAATTAGGTAAATATAATTGTCTGTTACAAAAACCTTGCCTGAGATTGTACCTACGGGACCTTGGGATTATGTATATGATGCAGGTAGTAAAACCTTACACTTATAACATTGCCGATCAGAGTTAAGAATCTGTACAAAGAAAATTTAAATTCAATCGTACCTATAACAGGTAGTTCAAAAGACAGTCAGTTGCAAGTTACGAAAACTCTGTTAGAAAAGTAATAAATTTAGACAAAATTTTATCTGATATAATATGAAACAAAATCATTTTATTATGTATTCATAGGCGTATGTTCCTTCCCTTTCGTAGTGCATTGAAACATGAATTTTACATATAAAAAATACCAAAAAATAAAAACAATGTAGAAATAGTTATTGCTTTCTACTTTTGATCCATTTGTGAGCCGACTTATAATGATTGTGACACTGACACTCATATCTACTTAACAAAAATGTTTAATAACTTAATAAAGTTCTTGAGCAACTCTTCACATGCAAGGTCTAAACAAACACGTACTTTCTGCGTATGTTCCAAACTAAACTGATTTTTTTTCGACAAACTCATATGTGAATATCTCTTGAACATTCTTGACTATGTATTTTACTAGTATAAACGTTGTGCTTGTTCTTCTTTCTTCTCAAATTCATTATTGTAAATCTGATTTTTTATTTTTTCTTCTAAAACTTTTTTATTTCTTCCACTTCACTTTTTTATTTTCATTGCTATACGACACATACAAAAAAAACAACACAACAATGTATGACTTTTTATATTGAAGGTATATTTTAACAATATGACACTTTGGTGTTACGGTAACATATTCTCTATCTGAGTTTTCTGAATATTTTCTTCTCAGACTGACCTATTTGATGCATATTTTTAAGTCTAACACAATAGTAGAGCGACATTAAGTTCTACCAATAACTTAAATTTCATCACATTATGAAAAAATTGTTACGGAAATATATATAAGCTAAGGACCTTCGCCACACACCACATGGAGTTTAGTGGACCCTAATAAAACAAATTATCTAAAATTATTTTGTCTACGGAGTTGTTTCGCATTTTTATCTTTAACTGGAATTCCAACGTCACTAAATTTCTTGCCAAATAGTTGCAATAGTCAGCCTACGGTACTACTCAAGAAGGGCAAAAAGGTTCCAAAGACAAAAAATGTGCTCTACCCGTTTGCAAAATATTGAAAAACAACTGGGAAACGCACGTTTTATTCTTATTGAACGAAAAAAGATTTTTGTAAGTTTAACAGAAATCGGCTCATGTTTCTTCATTTTTTATTTAAACCTATATTCCCAAAGAAATTTTTACTTGTAGCACGAAACTCTAAAATATAGATGTAAGTTGGAAGATTTAGTCAGACAGGCAAATAAATAGACAAAAATTTAAAAAAAGTGTCTAAACGTGTCCCATTGATACGGGACCGCTTGAAGTCATTTTGTCGCATCATACATGCAATTATGCTATAACTGCTAGGACGTTAACTTATTTGATTTCCGTAGCATTTTTTCTTATTGTGTGAAATTTGTTTTCCGAATCTGATGATTCTCATATTATTAGAGAAATAAAAAATTTAATGTACTAAACAATCGTTTAGCTATTCAATATTTAACGCACTGACTATCTACAATTTATTTCCCTTAAGACGGAGTGAATTGAATAAAATGAAAATGAAATTATCAAAGAATGGCAAAACTATTATAATTTAATTCGCTTTAGCACATTAAAATCAAATATAAATAGTAACGACGGCAAGTAACAGCATCGGATGCAAGTCGCTGCGCAAGCGTATGAATTCTGGCATCGTGGAAAACATTTAAAAGCCACATCGCAGGCGCATATATAAAACCACTGTTGATAACACAAAATGTCTACATTTGCGCAGCGTTTAAGATAAATATAATCATGTGCATACTGGACATATACCATAAAATAACGGTACGTAATATTACGACAATCAGATCAAAGTCTCTTATTTTCTATAAGCTACCTTAATATTCATACTTGTTCCAGTTTTTTAATAAATATTGCAGGTATGTCAAATAGGCACATGACAAACTGTATCGCTTCGAAATAAGTTTGCAAACCAAATAAAAGAGAATGAATTTTTGCATCATAATAACTTAGGTTAAATTCAACATCGATACAAATACATATGTAACATAAAAAATACATTCTCCTTTTTTGAACACATATTTCAACTTATATCTTTTTCATGAGCTTCACAATAGTCCAAATGGGACATTTTAATAGAACAACTGAATGAAATAGTAATTGAAAATGAAAAGCATTCTTTAATTTTGCTACTTTTGCAAACGATCCGGCGCTTCCACGCATATGAGTACTAGAATAGAAAGCACATAAAATATAAAGTAACATTTCGGTTTTGAATATTTTATTACTAAATATGTGTGGAATCACCGTAAAGGTAAAAAGCGAAAGCAAGTAATAGTCAAGTGACTAGAAATCCCACATTTTATATGTAATAAATCAAAACTGATTTCTAAATTTCTATAACACAAAAAAATAATAATAACTTCCAGTTTTCACTTATTTACAATAATTATTATATTTAACTTTTATTTTTATCTATAATGTGAAACTTCCAGATGACTTGACCGATTTAACGCACAATTATATGTTATCGATTGTATGTAAAGTAGAAGTAATATAACTTACATATGTATTATCTTCAAGGCCAGCGTGTATCTAATAAAAACAATATCACTTACCGTACATAACGCGACTATATGACGAAGCTGCGTCGTGTACTAAATTCGCACCAGCGTCGCTAACAAAAATGTAAACCATATTTTAAATAGAAAACACACAATTTATTATTAATATTGCTAAAATTAGATAATGTGTAAAGCGAACAGATAACGTATATTAGAAATTAATAACCAGAGTTATTAAGTAGGTACTAGTGACCTGCCCTCGCTTCGCTTCGATATGTACATATTTTACTATGTCTACTTTAATATCCACTTTATATTTTGGAATATTATGATGTTCATGTTTGCATCAGGGATGTAACGGAGGTCATTTTATCGAAAGAGTCGGAGTTTTTAAATATGATTTATCGGAGGCCGAATCGGTATCGGAGTCGGAAGCGGAAGCAGTATCAAAAATGGCGACAGAAATTACCTAAGAAATGTTTTATTTGAGGGCAAATAAAACATTATTATTTAGTGATCCTTTTTAATTTTAATTACAAAATAACAAATTTATACAGACGGTGAAACAGTTAAGATCAGTTAAGTAATTGATTGACATTAAAAATTAATTTACTCTAAAAGTAGTATAATATACTTATTAAATAAAAAATTTGACGCTTTGTCGCCGTCAAATCTGTTTCATAACGAGCCATAGATTAGACCAGCGACACTAAAAAAATTCGCTTGCTACCGAGTTTGGCGGACACGACAAATATTGACGGGCAATTGCTATAAGGGACTGGAATTTTATATTTCCATTTACTTTCCACTACAATAAGGGATCGTCATAGATCAAGATAGGTACGTTTTCGGTCGGAGATCGCCTGGTGCGACATGGATGAACTTGTTATTATCATTTGAGATGGACGGAGTCCACGCGCCGCTCGCTATTTGCTATGGTTCGGCGTCCGATTAAAACATCTGATTTAAAAGTTTCCGGGCCGAAGTCGTAACCGAAGGTGTGACAATCGGAAGTTCCGACGTATCGGAATCGGAGTCGAAGCTCCGTAACATCCCTGTAGTTTGCATGACGCGTGTCGTAATAGTTTGTCATAATAACTGCCATCTACAGCGTTTATTTCAATGAGTGAGAATATTTTTCGGCGATAAAAAGGAGCCTATGGCGCTCTCCAGTCCTTCAACTATCTCTATACTAAATGTCAAATCGATCCATTGCTCCGATTTGATGTGAAACAAGGACAAACAAAGAAACAAACACACTTTCGTATTTATAATAATAAACTATAAATGTATAACATAATATGTATTATTTACATGTTTACGATGTGACGCATTATTTAAATATAATATAATAACTACTATTAATGGTCAACCGCTTCTCTCCCTCGACTTCCGATTGTGGTAAGATTAAATCTTTTTATATATATAATTCTTCTGTTCATGTATATGTCACTGAACTCCTCCTGAACGGTTGATAATTTCTTATTGTGTGTTTAAATGGATTTGAGAATGGTTTAGATTGACAATTCGATTCGATAGAAATTCAATGTTTTTATATGTTGCAAGACAATATTTGCGCTGACAGCTAGTATTTTTATAAATATATAATTAGATAAGGTGAAACAAAGCTCTCCTATTGACTTATTGATTTAAACGATAGAATCGCACAAAAAAAATTAAATAAACTAAAACCGTGCCCTACCTTTCGAGAATGCATGTTGAAATAGTTCCAGCCTGTTACCAAGCTAGGAGAAATTAATATAAAGTACAAATTGTGCAACATTTGTTTTTAGAATTTACTTTTGACATTCGGAATGTAGAGGGCACCATAGTACCTACTGAGCCTGTAAATCCTGTATCTACACCTGGAACTGTTGCTCTAAAGCCTGCAACATGCAGTAATGGTCTCCTACCGATAACCACTTTATGGTATAGTGGTTGAAAAAAAGATTTGCATATTAATGCAGCGATACTTGATATGCTCACAAATCTATTTACAACCTTAAAGTTTGTGGAGTAACTACGTCAGTAAGTAACTCCAAAATGTTATTTCAATTTTCTTATTAAATAGGATCCTTTTTACAAAAATTTCTTTCAACAAACATTTCATTCAAAGTTATGATTACAATTTGAAACATCGTTGAAAAAGATATAATTGCGGTGTAGTAACCGTTTATAGCCGACGTTTAAGTTCATAACAGACTAGATGAACCAGCAAACGTTGTTTTGCCATATAAATTATTATTATAACCAAAAATGATTATAGTGGTTTAACCTTAAAAGCTAGACATATGCTTGTTTGTTTGTTTGAACGGGCTAATCTCAGGAACTACTGGACCGATTTGAAAAATTCTTTTAGTGTAAGATAGT
>DWJN01006796.1:0-10415 GCA_018248895.1 Carystus phorcus | reverse complement strand
ATACTATTGCTTTTACTATAACTATCGATAGACTATCGATTGTCTATCGATAGTAGACTATCGATATGCAACACTAGCGCCAACGTAAGGCTCAAACGTGTTGATAAGCTTAGCACACATCCTAAGCAAGAAAATTTAATTGAAGTGTTAAGGAATGAAAATGAAACCCAACACATTTTCGAAATAATAAATATAATGAAAGTAAGTAATACAATTATTCTGCAGAGTAACAATATTTCGTTACCTCCATAAGTCTGATGTACATAAAAATACATTTCAATTGTCAATTCACATACAATAGAGACATATCACATTTGCAGATCATAGAGTTCCTAGCGTGTACGGTCAGCATCGGCATGTACACAAATAGAAAAATTATATTACCAAGTATTGACACAAGTGTTCTATATTGAGTTACGAAATGCACTGTATACTATTTATGTATCATGGGTATTTGTATTTAAAATACAATTTTATATTCCAAATACATGTCCAATTTCCATATTGTAGAATTGCCTATTACCGAATTTAGCTAGGGGCTAAAAACTAACACAGGATTTTATGTAATATACATATGTTATTTGTCATACCAAATCTTTAATTAAACATTATTCGGATTAGATCAATAGTCTATAGATTTTCTTTGCTGATTTCAATATCAAAATAAAATATCAAAGGTATAAAGGAATACTATTTACACCAGCTCAAATATATCACGCTGTACAAAATGATAAATAATTCAAATGAGAGTGAAACTCGGAGTAAGTACCCTACTATCGAAGAATTCGTGAAAACGAAAATTTAACAAGGTATCAGAAGAGATCCAATAATATATAAACTTATTACTAAGCGGACATTGACATTTCTATACACTTTTTATCTCAGTAACGCCATCTACCATCTACATTTGTAATTCAAAAAGGTTCTGCAAGTAATTATATTTCCGCCAAGCGTGAAAAGTAAAGGCACTAGTATTGCTAAGGTATTTTCTAAATAATCCAAATACCCATGACATTCATTAAGCTATGAATCCAAATATAATGAATAAAAAATAGAGGTTTAAACAAATTTATATTATGAGACAGGCTGAGTAATGAGAAATATCTAATGAATACAAAACACATTTGAGTAAACGAATCAATATACCGCATTCACAAAACAACCATATTACAATTTTTACCTCCACTTATTAATATTACGATATTTGCAATAACATTTTACAACAATTTTTCTGCCTAAACCGGCAATGATTCTCGAAAGATATTTCTAAGGAACTTTTATTTGTACTAAACACAACACTGAAAATTTAGTACCGAAGTTTAAATTATTTGTTAATTCATATATTTGCGAATGATTAAAAACAAATATTTGTTCAGTAAATACATAGTGCACAAAATGGAAATGAATATAAAATTTTTCTTATTAAAATGTTTTTTTTTTAATTGAACTGTCAATTTTGATCTAATTACATAACATTAAAATAATACAAATACAAATATTTGTACTCAGGGCTCGTACTGCAAATTTATAAAAAAATACATTTAAAAAAATAATTCCGAAAACTTCATTTTTGAACAAAACAACATTAGTTTTTGATTTGCTTTAAAAAATTTAATGTATTAACAAAATACAATAATACCAAATGAAAATGGACAATATTGATATTAATACAGTATATAATACCACAAAGGCCATATTACATTGAAAACCAATTATTACAAAAAATATTCAGCTTAAAAAAGCACAATATAATACATTGTGTCAATTTTGCCAATTCATTAACAATATCTTCACATCTTCACATCTTATATAAAAGGGTTATTAAATTTACAATTAGACAATTGTATGAACGAATACATTATTTTTTATTGTCACTAAATAATAAAAAATAAAAATGAAATCTGCAATTCATTAAACAAAGAGAAAAATACTTTACTGTACTAACATTTTAGGCTTCTTCCGAACAGTATGTTACTTATTGGTGGCTTATAGGTAACACAGCGAGTGGTAAATGCCGTGTTCCTATTGATATTAAACAATTACTTGTATGCATTGACATTGTACCCCATAGCCTAGTAGTAGTGAGCCTGCCTATGGAGCGAAGAGTCCCGAGTTCTATTCCCAGCCGAAGCAGACATATGTGACAGACAGATGTATGTTCTCAAGTCGTGATGTTATTAATGTTGTCCACGCTACACTTGACATAAGAAATCCTAGTGCTGGGCTATGAGTGTATTAGCGGTTATAAAAATATATAAGACTATTACATCAGTGAACCGTATCTAAATGAATTAAGCTAAAAACATCTTCTCCATTCGTTTTCAGAGATTAGCGGGAACAGACGAATAAACGGAAAAAATATAAAATAAAGGTTTTAATCCATTTGTTTCTCCTACCTTCCAGTAATAGGTTTTCTCAAACATCTTCTACATAATATTGACTGATTTCACTTTTATTACTATATCTCATATCTATGAAAGCTCTTCGCCCGCAAATATAACTGTTTAATTACTTTTAGTTATAATCGTTGCTTGAATTATAATAAAAAAAAAAAAAGTATATCATTGGTAAATGGAATATGTCATAGGACTGCACGCATTGAAAACGTGACTAAAAATACTATTTAATTCTCAATAACATACTTAAAATCAGTTGCGTTAATATTAACCTACAAAATAAAACGGAGTGGAGACCGCACAAGTATCGTGTGATACAAATTTATTTTACATAATCTCGATAGCCGAGTACACTTTAAAATCATTTCAGATAAAAATAAATCCATCTATATACCCTACTTTATTAAATTCTGTCGACATAAAAAATAAACTTGATCACTAATACCCTCCAATAAGATACAAGAGGAGCGATGATACATATTCTACAGAGAAATAATTCAGTCTGACATCAACCTTAAAGTATATCTGTAATTACAATAAATATTCATTTTGAATGGACCACGGGGGAACTAAAAGTAAATTAAGTAAATAAAAAAAACTACTTTCGATTATTTTTTCTTTATAAAAATATACAATAACGCTAAAAATATTCAAGTTTAATGGTGCAACATTGATCTATTTCTTACATTTAATTACATTTTTTGTTTTATATTTACAACTGGCTGTTACTTGTACGACTTTAGTGTTCAAAATATATATTGAATGGAAATATAATGTACATAGCCTCTTTTCTTATTTCTCGACGTACTAGATCGGATTCGAATATTATAAAGTTTTATCCTGCATTCCACTTCAATATTACCATATTAACAACGGTTGACATTATAATCCAGCAAAATTAAATGCACATAAAATGTGTAGTTATGGTTTGTAAACGATATGCTCTGCTTTTAGTTGAAAAACAAAATTAATTCATTCCTACAAACTGTTGCTCTCATTTTTGCTCGAGTCCATTTTAAATTGTACACTTTTCTCTATAACAGACTTATAATCAGTGCAGTCAAAAGGCCAAACATGAGCTGTACCGAAATTTATTATAATGACTTCTAAAAACAAAAATGTTACTGTAAACCATCAATTATTTTACGAAACGATCATAGTACGGCGATTTTAAGTTCATCCCAAACTATGCTAACGACAAATGCGACAAAAATATTCACATTAAGAGATATGTATTGTTATTCGGACAGCCATTTATAAATCTAAAACAGGCGTGTGACGGAGTTAAAGGTGACGATATTATTTTAAGTATATCAAACGCAAGACGCCGCTCGCTAGAAACATTTGAATACTTTTTACAGTCGTGCGTCTTGCGTCAACTAAAGTATAAACTAACGGAACGTCCCTATGAGTAATGTAGCACCAATTAAGATATATTCAGAAAGGTTCGACTATATAAAACGATAAAAACATTGGCGTTGTCTACCGAAATCACTGCAGTATTTACACACTAATATTCTTCACCATACATGTGTATAAATGCAATGGATTTTGAAATTAAATCTTCTAGTACATTCTAAGTAATTACAAATTAAGTGTTCGTAACTACGTCGGGTATTCACACAAGGATCAGTGTAGAAATGTTCGGTTATCTCAAAACCGTAGTGTGATTTCGCCATAAAGCCACTAATGAAAGGCTTTACTGTACACTGGTACACGGAAACTCACTTTACATCATCATATACCCATAATGATAAAATCGATAAAATATGTACACTAAAGTTATTTAGGCCGTTATCCCACTAGCGTTTGTGCATTTTATCGTCTGCGTTTCTATCGTCGCACATCTACAAAGCGCAGCCTTATCCGAAATGCCTTACAGGCGCCGTACAATAAGAACAATAAATCCAGTTGCTACAGTAACGAAAAATAAGCAACTATGTTCAGAATTCTCTAAAAAGAATTTCGTACCAAAATTATATCACACGGTTGATGAGTTACAGTCAAAAAATATTGATATTTTGCTAATCGATAAACAGATTCAAATAGTGTTCTTATATATGCTGACTTTTGTATTACAATTTTTAATATGCGTAGCTTATTAAAAATAGGTTTCCTGTAATTAAGGTTTACATACTCAATTTAGCTGACTAATTACTTCGCCATCTGTTAGAATCTTATGGAACTAATCCTTTTAATATTAAACAAACAATTTGCAATAAAATAATATAGCAACTATTATTTGAGATGTAAGCTATCCTATCTTTCAAGTTGGATCAAACTGGACAGTGTGCAAAATTAGATTAAAATCGGTTAAGTAGTAGTAGTCCATCACGGACAAACACCGTGACACGTAATTTATATATAAGATTTGACGCACACGTTAACTAAACGCTAGTAGCATAGCGGCCACACCCGAGCGTCACCTCGACCCCGCCACGGCGCCACATCAGCAACAATACAAAGCGCTCGCTCACTGGACCACGGACCACGGACATCACACTGTTATTGCTTATGAGATTATCAGTCATCAATACAACACCTCGTACACGGTGGCCTTCTTGTCGCCGGAGCCCGTCACTATGAACTTGTCGTCCGCTGATATATCACAACTGAGCACCGATGACGACTCCTTCGACTGGAAATTCATATATTTATTTAAGCTTTATTGACCCTTAAAATATGTAATAGAAAAGGGGACTTATTGCTAAGTAGCATTTACCAGTCGATATCATTATTAAAAAGAATAAAGTGAATTTGCTATTATTTGCAATTTTATTATCTCGAGATCGAGCCCAAATTTACAATACAAAACAGTCCAGGATAAATATTATATAGTACGTAGACATAATATATATAAATACGTTTCTTTTTTAACATAACTTGATGAGGGATGCTGTTTAAGTCAATGCTAGTTTCTTTAATTGATATATAGTTTAGATTCTAAACCAAACACACCTACTTCCTTAAGTAAACAGTTTCTCGTCAAACTTTTTAGTTCTATTTAACGGCGGTTTTATTTTTTTTCTAATATATAAACAGCGCGTTGGTGTTCACCTGGAATATACTGGCGCCGTAGGGCGTCCGCCACGCGTTGAGCAAGTTGTCCTTGCCGGTGGACGCGAACCACTTCCCGCTGGCGGCGAACCGCAGCGAGAGCACGCACGACTCGTGCAGCAGCAGCTGGTAGCGGTCCGGCTTGCCCGCGTGCAGCACCTCCACGTGGGAGTTCTCCATGCCCACCGCTAGCCACGACCCTGACACACATTATAACTGTATTAGAATACCTTCAACCAATTAGTGACCCTTATAGAGCACGGATATCTCATCGCCGAGTTATAGAGTATTGCTTCAGTGCGGATTGGTGGGGTTAGAGGTTAAAAAGAGTGTCGGATGTTTTTATATCGCCCAAAGTCGACTGGCAGCTTAACGTGCCCTCCAAAGCACGGAAACGCTCAAGAAATGTTTGCCACTAGCGGTCACCCATCCAGGTACTGACCGCCCGCAGTCGTTCTGTCTTTTTTTTTGTATAAGTTAATGCTTAATGCTTGACGTCAACCCCACGTGATGGTAAGTGGTGAAGACGTCTAAGATGAAGGACGCATTAACTTGTAAAAGCCTATTCACTCTCCTCTTAAAGACTCCTATGTTGTAAGTAACCGGTTGTAAGTTCTATTACATAAGATCGACGCTAGCCGGCGGGCTATTGTCGTCATAATGGTATTGCACCAACCGCTGGGACAGTAGCCGAGCGAGAATATCTGGCTGGAGAAGTCGTGCTGGTGCAGCTGGCGGCCCTCGCGCAGGTCCCACGAGCGCACCGTGTTGTCCAGCCCGCCCGTCCACAGCCGCGTGCCGTCCGCGCTGATGTCGATACACGACGCGCCGTCCGTGTGACCTGCACGCGCACAAACACGTACACAACAATTCTGGTTAAAGACATTAATTTCTCAAAAGAAATTTACATTTCACTTAATAATAATAATAATATTTGTTATGATTGGTGATACTATAATATAATATATTATATTACAGTATATTATATTATATTACTATATTATATTCTACTATTTTATGTTATGACATGTGATGATCTTATGTTTAATCTTAATTAATTTTATACTTAAGTAATTAGTGTAATTGGTCTATAGCCGTACTAATTATTTTTTAAATAAATAAATAAATAAGTAATACAAACTGATAATAACAATGCAAAACAAAAAGAATTTATGCGCAGGAGTTTTGTATATTAAAATTTAGTAAGCATATGTGGGTAATGAGGTTCATCATAAGTAAAAATAGAAAACATTGACGGTAAAGATGAAAAATTACATTATTGTCGTAGCAGACAATTAATACATATATCAATACCAGCCGACCCGGCAAACGTTTTTTTTTTTCAATATAACAACATTTATAGTGTAGAAAAAAATTACTATTAAAAAATAGGGGTTGGCGAAAGAAGGGTGAAAATTTAAGGTTGTATGTAAAAAAAGTCCAAAAAATTTAAAACAAATATTAGGGGTGGACAACCCTTATCACTTAGGGGTGTGAAAAATAGCTCGTAGCCGATTCTCAGACCTACTGAACATGCATATAAAATTTCATAAAAATCGGTGAAGCCGTTTAGGAGGAGCATGGTAACTAACATTGTGACAAGAAAATTGTATATACATATAAGATACATCATCTTTGATAGAGCATTCGACAGATATTATCTTGCAACATAAATTAAAAAATATAAATATCATCATTTTGCCACAATTGCACTCACACATTCTCTCTCTCTCTCTCTAACACACACTGCACACACACACTCAGACATAAATGAACAATAATCCATGCACAATAGAAGTTTTGTAAACACCTTAGATTAGAATTAACAAGAACATATAGCTACCTATACATACAACATATTATATCTACATACATGTATATCATACTATAGCTATAAATACCGCATACTTCATCTGAGTCTCGAATTTGGCGTAAGCGACTGCGACACAGTCATAATTTCTACAATTGCCAATGAATACTCAAATTGTGATATTATTTGTTCAATGAAATTATTTCCTTATTTTCAAATTCCCTTCATACACAGAAAATTTCATCAAAATCTATCCAACCGTTTATGAGTTTCTGTCGGAAGCATGCACGTTGTATGAGAACATCAGAAATTTGTACTGACCATTAAGACTCCGTATCGAGAGCATATTAATCCCATCAACTATGACATGTCACATCAACTAACCTTGAAATTGTCTAACTAATGTTTGATTCTGTAGATCCCACACTGCAATGTGGCCGTCTGAACAACAACTGAAGCACACCTGGAAATGTAACAAAAATTGCCTATTTTATTTATTTTCATTAATAAACTGAAGAAATATAAATTATACATCGTGTTATTTTAATTATTATAAGTTAATAATCCTTAGCAAATGTCGACAAAAAAGCAAAGTCTAACTCAGTACTTATTTCTTTACAACTTGTTCATTCAAATGACTAACTAAAGTAGTAATAAAAAAAAACTGAAACGCCATCAACAAACCGACACAAAAACTAAAAGTTTGGAAACTCTTTGAATTCGTTCTAAACATTGATAGTATTGATACTTCGCAGTAGTTTTTAAATCTAGGATCTGTTCAATTAGTTTGATTATTGTTGTTAGTTTTGTACCTTAGAATCAGGACTAATAGCGAGCGCGTAGCAAGCAGGCGCCGATGAGGTGAGCTCGGCCCGCATCCGCGGCGTGGGAGACGCGATGTCCCATATCGACAGGTTGGAGGCTTCGCCCCCCACTATCAGCGTCCGTCCGTCCGGTAGTAGCTTCACTGAACGGATGTAGTTGTCCCTTTGCTGGAAAATAAAATTACATTAAGTTGCAACAATGATTTTGTGTCATACACACACTTAACTATGAAATTAAATTTTACTACCTATTACTAAGTCACAGCACTGATATTTTTGAGAACTTACTCGGTATTTCTTATTGAAGTGTAAATAGTTACATATGTCGTACTTTTATATACACTTGATTATAAAATGACCATCAACTTGTCTATCTGTACCGCAGATTTTAAATGACAGATATCTTACTGGCTTGATCTTTGGTTACGTTGCCAGTAAACGATCACCCATTGCCGCGTATACGTACGATATGGAATAAATGTAAACAAAATGTTGCCTAGCAACAACTAACAATCAGGTGAATACAACATTATGTTTTATTATCAGTATGTTAATAATTCTGTATACTTTATTAAGTACTCGATTACATTTAAAATGTGAGTGATTTCAAGTTGAGAGCCAAATAACGTTCATACATTCATTCTCGCGCACGCATTACACATTTGGTTGTAAGCAACAAAACCATAAATCACCCGACCCGAGGGCAAACATTTTTCATAAATATCCATCCCGGCCGGAAATCAAACCCAGGACCGATCGCAGATAGGATCTATACCAACTATACTACGACAATGTTTGTCATATACACGTCGATTCAAATTCAAAATCATTTATTCATGTAGGTATTATTTCAATACACTTATGCACGTCATTTATTTTAATTCTACCATCGTTTCGAAAACGAACTCCTCAGCAGATCTTTTAAACTAATGAATACGCTAACACACAAACACTTCACTAGCCTATTGTACTAAAACGTATACATAATTGACACTCACCAAGCAATCCAACTGCGAGACGGGCTCTAACGTGGCGGGCGAGCCGGGGTTCGTGATGTTCCACAGTTTGACGCAGCCCTTGCCGCCGGTGTAGGCGTGCCGCGTGCCGTTGTTGAGCGACAGCGCCACGGCGCAGACCACCTCGCCGTGCGGCAGCGCGGCCACCGTGCGCGTGCCGCGCGGGATCCCGGGCCCGATCAGCGCGTCCGCGGGGAACGGCACCGGCGCGAGCGGACCGCCGCACGTGTGGTACGAGTACGCCCTGCGACATCGGGATAATAAGACCTTGTTGTTATTATATCTGTTAATATATTACAATGTTTTTTATTATACGATCCGCGTGGCGTAATGGTTATCACGCCAGACCGCCGTTCGAAGGGTCCTGGGTTCGATTCCCAGCGAGACGGAAATTTGAATGATGAGTTTAAATTTCTGTTCTCGGTCTGGGTGTGTGTGTAATTAATGAGTAAGGTTATGAATGTGTGGCGTGTGTGGCATTCTTTCTTGAGTGTTTCCGTGCTTCAGAGGGTACGTTAAGCCGGTCCGGTTACCGGTCTCCAATCCATACTGGAGTATCGTGTAGTAGACTATCCTAGCCTTTCTCGGTAGGAGACAAATTGACCTCTAGAGGGCCGTTATTCAGTTAAAGGCTTCTGTATTTCTGTCGTGAAACATTGATACTAAGCAAAATTAGTCCAGAATCAACGGTTTTTTTTTATAATAAGTTAATGCTTGACTACAGTCCCACCTAATAGTAAGCGGTGATGTAGTGTTGGGTGGTAAAGCGTTAACTTAGTAGAAGCCTATTCACTCTTTACTTGAAGACATTAACATTATAATCAAACAGGAATACCGGGTTTTTAATGGTTTTGCGAGTTGTTGATTTACAAACGATCAGGGAGCTTCAGCTAACAGTCAAAGTTTAGTTTAGCGGTCAGAGTTGTTTAGTAGTTTAGTGGTTCTAAAAGCAGGTAACTTCGGCAGCATTCAAAGAACAGTAAATTTTACGCTTTGTATTAAATAGTATCCATGCTAGTTTACCAAAACACGGTATTTGTAAAGCTGATGATAAAATAGGTTATGTCTATCGAGACATTAGGTTTCTATAAGATTAGCTACTAATTACTAGATCACTATTATTTTTAATAAGTTATAACGCGTTGCTACACATATCAAAAAATCAACATTCCGACTGTAACTCATCAAACATGTGTCCGATTGATATAATTTTGATACCAACACCTTTATCAGAAAATTCTGAACAAATTTGCTAAAGACCTCGATGCTCTATCTTCTACCATTTCAGAGTCTATAAAGGACATACAGACAA
>DWJN01006795.1:0-10417 GCA_018248895.1 Carystus phorcus | reverse complement strand
TCTGTGACATCGATTGCATTTATATGATGAAGTTGTATTGTGGGCAAAATAAATACGCTCACATGATTGAATGTGGTTCTTTGGTATAAACCTTTTAGTGCTGACGCCATTATTAAGAACCCCATAGAATGCACTAACTCCAGTGAATTTAGAGATCGACATTAACATATTCAAGTTGATAAAAATCTTTTGGATGATTTTTACAATACAATAAAAATTTTTAACACATTTTATTACATAGAACTGTAATTTTATTCAAAAAGGAAAGACATTTTTTTATATTAAGACTAGAGAAATTCTCTACCAGTCAACATTTATAATTGTAACATGTTGTTTCTGTGTTTTAAGTACAGATTGCGATATCATAACCAACGTTACATTACATTCAAAATGCATGAGGCCACGAGTTACAATAAATGCGATTTTGATATCGCTCTATAAAATTACATTAAATATTTACTAATTAATGCATTATATGATATATCAGTAAGTTAAGTAACTAAATCGATATTTTCATTCGATTTTCTGGTATAGTCGGCATTTAGATACCGATAATATCAGAAAAAAAACCGAGTTGTCGATAGTTTACAACCCTAATGTCTTTAAGTGGAGTAAAATGGAAATTGAGTTGAGTTGGGATTTGGGATGTGTCTATGTGATATGAGATGAAACTATGGGAGTGGATTTTAAGTGTTCATGATAATTATAGTAGGAACAAATAGATTTAGATTTTTACAAATTATCGTTCTGGGTTCAAAACCAAAGGACACTTGTTAAAATAATGAAGTTGTTAACGCCTAGTAACTTTTTAGTGGCATAATTCATGATAGATTGAACACAGCTATTTTTATAACCTAAATTAGTCATCTAGCTGACGATAAATGAAGAGGTGACAAACGTTCTCGGAATCGCGATAAATATTAAATCCCTGTTAGTATTAGTATTACAAATAATTAACTTTTTCCTACTGTGATGAACACAGGTGTTGATACCATCAGAAGTATCAGGAATTTTGGTCGGTAAGTAAAACATCAATTGTATCATTCATAAACTGTTGTTTTTGCAGTGAAATTTATTTTTTGTACATCAACTGAGAAAATTTTGTACTGAAATATAAAGTTTGTCAGGAATTTTGTACATTAGTAATAAAAAAAAGAATATTTCAATGAGTTATTCGAGCTGTCACCTAGGAACTTTCACGATGTAAAGAATCGCGTGATATTCTCTCTGAGATATTGTGAATTAATTAAGTCATAACTTACTATGTATTTTGATACATGCAAAATGCAACATTAGCATTAATTATAACAATATAAAATCTGTTAAAGTCCCTAGTGTTTCAGCGCCTTTCAACTAATTCATATTTTTGGTTCAGACAAACAAAATTCTCCTATTACTATGTTCAAATATAATAAGTGTATGAGAATAATAGCTCCTTGTTGCCATGCTTTAAGTATTTACATCTTTTTAGCAACCACCTACATTGCTTTCTCACTGATTTTAAGTTGACTGATATTACACTTCTAGTATTAAGTCTAACTTTTATGTCCCATATGTTTGTAACACTCAATAATTAGGAGAATATGACAAATATCCATATTGTTAATCAGATTTAATTGTACTTTTGTTGTAATAGATAAAAATTTAGCCAAAATTATAGCAAGGTGGTCCTTTAGATTTCATTCAATATTGATTACTTTTGGAATAAGGAAGTGTCCTATTATAAAAGGCTGTTTCTGATAAACAATGTTTTTGACCCTACATCTTATATTCAACTATACAGCAAGAGAATCATGTACATTTTGTTTGCCAATAAGGCTATAATTAATGTACTATGGAGTTCAATGTTCAATTTCCACTGACATTTTACCATTTATGTTCAGTGTAACACCAAACAAGCTGATGCATTGCTATGTAAAACAGAACTTACATTTCTGGTTCTTAAACACTACATTTGGCAACATTTAAAAGTCAGTTTTACAGAGGTCCTAAGTGGTTAGGTAGCCAGCCAACCATGCAAGAGTTCCTTAATAATTAACAGGACATAGAGTCAAGGATCCTCATAAAACAGGGCACTAGTTCCATAGACTTGTTGTTGTTCAGTTAGATACTCCATGAGTTATGAAGGAATCGCTTGGGGTCAAAATGTATAGAACTATTACGAAATATTACAAATCCTATTCAGTCTATGTGTGTGTAGTCTATTTATGCATTGCAGTTTCTTGATCAGGCACTAATAAGATTTTGATGTTATATCCTTATGAAAGCAGACTGCTTAGTTCTATTACCAATCTCAATCTTTGGCTCTATCTAGAAATCAACCGTGAAATGTTTGTTCCATTTGGTTGCATATTTAGAAAATTACTTACAAGTGGATTGATTCTTATGCTTCTGCATCCAATCATGCTTATAAATTATCCAAATATTGCAGAGGTGCATAGTAGTAATCATTTACATAGCCAGAATGTTTGTCCCAAAAAAGGTATATTTGTTAGCTTTTTTTATTTGTTATATTAAATTAAACCTTGAACATAATCATATCTGCTAGTAATTAGAGATGTAGTCTCAGATGGTACAGTACTAAATTAGTGATAAGTGTGAAGCCTATCCACTCTTGCTGTGAAAACATGAGTGATGCTACTCAATTGCATTTTACATAATAATAATTGTTGTCAATAATGTGAATAATCAATACATTAATTTCATAACTGTATTGTGAATAATAATATAACGAAAATATTTGAGAAAAAACTTAAATTTGAATACTACTTTTCAATTTTATACACAGCTGCATAACACAGCCTGATTTGTTATGCATAAATATTGCACTTAAACCGCCTAATTGAAGTGTTGAAATAAATTTGGCATTTGTTTGAATTAAATGGTTAGCAATTATTTCAAGTGCAGGTAAAAAGCATACTTTTCTCAAAGCAAAGAGAGTTATACTTTAAAAAAGGTACTTACATAAAATATGTAATGTAATGTAAAAACTGTAACACCTTGTCAATCTTCGACTTTATGATAGAAGTCTGACAATTTTTGAAGATGACACTTAACTGAAATTAAATACTCATATCAAGTCTTGACTTATAATAAACATTGATTTTTCATATAAAAAATTGCATCTTGTACCTACTTATCTTTATTTTTAGAACCAAACTAGGATAAAATTCAAAATGTATTATTCGGATCATATCTGTTTTGATATACACTACGTGTATATGTAGTTATTTTTCTTTTACATCCACATCTTTTAACCTACAGTTGTCTGGGTGATATCACACATTTGTATATTCTATTTTGGTGTGCTCAATTTAATATACGAGTTTGCTTTCAGCGATGGAAACTCTTTACAGTTTTAGGATCTGTTGATGTAACTGAACTAAGATGATTGGTTTATCATTTATTACATTTAGATGGTATTGAAGGTCTATGACAAAGAACAAGGTGAAGATAATATAAGTCTTTTATTAAATTTTTATTTTTGGTTTATTATCAAAACCAACATTTTTCAAAGTAAACTTATGAACGCATCTGAAATATTTGACATAAAACAAATATGCCATTCATTTCCTATGTGACTCCATGAAATATACCGTTGTTTACAGTGAAATAGTATAGTACATAGTATGCTTGAGAAATATTTAAATTTACAATGCCAAGGAGAGGATGACCTGACTTAAGTCGTAGAAGTGAAGCAAATGACGAGCTAAGTCACATGCTAACAACTTTGATGAGCAGTGAGACACAGAAAATGGTGTACGCCATTAAATAATCACTATGAAAACTGACATGTATATAATAATATGTATTTTTTTTAATGGTTTTAGATATTTTTTATACTTTTCTTAAAAGGTATAGTTATTGAACTTTGATACATTATTAAATTCTGAGGCGGTACAAAGTTCACCGGATATATAAGTGCATAATAAATATAACAATATTGCAATATCTTGAATCAAATTATGTAAATGAGCAAGAATTTGATCTTAAAATGTTTATTTGCTGGAACCATGTCTCAGTTTAATGGGTAACGAGTGAATAAGTCGAATAGTTTGGGTAGCAAATGCGTGTGTTTGAGAAACCAATTCAGTCAAGTTTTCGAAGAACAAAGCTCTTGGGAATCACATTGGAATTGAAACCTATATTTGTTGTTAGATTCAACTTGCAACTCGTAAGCGATTTCACTCAAATACCTGTTTCATCCTACAACTGGGGAGTGCTGAAGTATTCTTTACAATGCTACTTCAGTGTGAATCATAATTTGGGATTAACTCAAATATGTGCCTAGCAACCTCTCGTCGGCGAAAAGTGTACGTGAATTAATCCCTCTTGTTCGCCTATTGTTCTCTACTCAGCCTTCTCGCAATCTCTGGTACGTAGACTAGGCAGTCTAGCTTTAAGCTCGCTGCTTGTCACGCGCCTTATTCGTCTGTACCTTGTTGCTTTACGGTAATATTAATTTATATCTATAAATTAAAAATGTTTTTCAAGTGATTAAGTGCTTTTGTGATTCATTATTTAAGAATCGATAGTAACGTGGCAACCCATTACTGTTGAGAGCTCAGGTCTCCTATAAAGAAAGCATAGGCCATCTCGCTGCCCTTTTCTCACGTCTTTTAGATCAGTATGACGAACTCTTGTATGCTGGTTTCCACAATATTATGTTTTTCATCACCAAGGAGGTGATTAGTGTGTAACGTGCATATATAACGTGCATATAAAATTGAAATTAGATACGTGCAGGATTTAAACATAGACTGGGGATAACTTTTGCTGACCAATGTTTCCGTTAAGAATTTTTTTAATAATAATTATAAATAACGTTACCCACTCATAGCCTCACACCAGGATTCCCTGTGTCGTGTGGGGATGGGCATACAAAAACAAGGGCACACCTAGACCGAGAAATGCTGGGAATTGAACCCAGGACCCTTTGAACGCCACGCAGGTCGTCAAAGATTTTTACCATATTAAATGTAATTTAAGCAGAGTAAAGAGTCTGCTTAAACATTGAACATTTCTCTGATCTATCTTGATAGTTTAATTAAATCATATTTTATTCGTTATAATACTGCACATTGCTGATCAATGTAGTCACTTTAAGTGAATATGAATCGGTATTGTATTATAGTGAATTCATTATGATTTAACCGTTACGAACGTCCAAAATATTTGAATAGAACACAGATAGTGATAACAAATAACAAAGCTTTACACTGGTATTGTATTCAGTACATCAGTAATTCTTTGATGGATATGTTTCTACTTACCTATTCAATATGACGTATTATTTTTTGTACTTTGCAGATAATATTGTACTTACTTAATATCATTTAAATAATTAACTGTATTCCACTAACATTATTCTAAGCTGTATACTAATAGCCTTCTACGAGTACCTTCTTCCGAATCGATTGTATCGATTCGCATCATATCCGAATGTCGTGTCACGGTCTACTAAATAATACAAATAGTTATTTATCAAATTAAAGGGCTGGATTTGTAGAGAATAGTAATAATTATATTTCTGACTGAAAACCTGGGGGTTAAGTCTTAAAACATTCGACAAATTGTTGGGACGATGTTTGAGAGTATATATGTATTATTTTTATTATTTATATTTAACAACCACTTTTAATAACAAAGCATACATTTTTAGTAACGAAATCTCTAACGTGACTTAATAATTTCGTTATTATAGAGTGGATTATTGTAAAAACACATGTCGCTTATAGATTCAAAAGAGCACCATACCATATTTCCGGTTATACAGATTTGTTGAAAAATGTTTAGCTGTAAATATATAAATTCAGTATAATTAAAAAAAAGACGTGTTTACTATTAATACTGTGTGTAAAAGATGACGTGTTGTGTGTGTTTTGTTATTAAATCACTCTATTATTTATAGTTATACGTATTTATATACTTTCTAAATTTTTATTTAAAGTTCTGAGAAATTATTAACAATGGAGTAGCCTTATATACTAAAAGTAATCACGCTCGGCTAATTAAAATGTGGGCACACTCCATTGTTCTTTTTGTGAAAAGTAACGTACGTAAACTGTAAGTAGAATATGTTGCATACGGTTTCAGATATATTTTGTTCAAGAAGTTTTATTATTACAATATACTATTTATTCGTTCACTGTACAAAATATTAACATATTAACGATGTAACATCTCTTTATAATATTAACAGAAAAAATGATAATTTGTGAGAATCCTTGACTTCTAGTTTTTATAAAACATGGACAAAAAATATGTAAAAAATCAACAGCACTTTAAACTTAAATTTCGATATATTATGTGTAGTATGAAAAATTTACAAAACACCTTATGAAGACGAGGACAATCGTATAAGATGCGCTTTATGTTGATAAAATATAAGGAGTATCCAGGATCTTATATACAGTAGTAGTTTATACATATCTTAATATATAATTATAAATTACGTGTCACGGTGTTTGTCCGCGATGGACTCCTAAACTATTTAGCCAATTTTATTTAAATTTTGCACTTCAACTTGAAAGATAGATTATCTTACATCCTAATTTATAGTCGTCATATTATTTTATTGCAAATTATTTGTTTAATACCTTACAAACGATAAGATAATTAGTCGGCTAAGTTGAATATGTAAACCTTAGTTACAGCAACGCGTGGCCAGGGCTGCTAGTATGTAAATAAAGTATGTTTGTTCGTATGTCTGATCGTGCTAATCTTAAAAATTACTTACTAAACGGATTTTCATATGGTTTTTACTAATGGACGAAGTGATTCAAGAGGTATTCGTGAATAATTCATGAGAAATATCGCGCGACAAATAAATGATATAATAATAAAAAAAATAATTGAACTCTACCTACCTACACTAAGTAAAATACATCCCGAAGCGAAGCGAAGTCGGTCCCTAGTTTATTATATAGCGAAGGAAAAAAGGTTTACTCCATTTTGTTTATTATAAATTGTTGCCCTTCTCTTTGTTTATCTCTAGTGTTATCATGAAAATATAACAAATATTTGATTTTAAAAAATGTTTTTTCCCACAATATGAATATGTAACTACAAATATGTAGGCAGTCTTGTCGCTCATATAGCAATATTTTTTTTTCAGGAACTTATTAGCAAGGTCGTAGTTGCCGCTGTGATACTAAATCTATCGGTTGGTAAGTAAACCATGCATTGTCACTTTTAAATACCATATACCACCACATACCACCATATTTAACACATTCATCATTTTGTACCACATCTTTGATAACACGCGTTTTAAGACCATGAAGTCGGAATAATGTCACAAAAGTCATTCTTCAAAACCTCTTTTATAGATGGAAATTTGGATGATCAATAAATACAGAAGACACAATTTGTATGCGCACGTAAGCGCATTGCGCGGCCACCACCAACGCGCTTCATGATAATTGCTACTTCAATTTTACATTTCATCACGCGCTTTTGTCTAGAGTGGATGCACATTGGTCAAAATGGATAACGTTTGATGTATACTCGTTCGTAGTCATTGCTGAAAACTATCACTATTTGGCACTTGGAAGGTATTGATCTAATATGTGAGGAATGAAATTGTGATGAAATGGTGTAACTTTTAGGTATTCAAAACACGACTTAGAGAAATGAATAGTAATTAACTAGTTAAAAAATAACTAGCCAACAAACGAGCGCAGTGTCAGCTGATTGTAAGCGTTCATGAGCACTAATTAATTTCAGCATTCAAAATCAACTATACGCCCAAAAAAGAAAAGTGGTAAAAGAAACTAATTGCTGAATCTCAAGTGCCTATTTGAAACACAACAAGTGGCTAACTGAACCAAGGGTGTAATAGCTAGACTTCGCGTAAAGTTGATAATACTGATAATAATGACTTAACTGCAGGCACGGGATTGAGTTCCGTATTCAAGGCGGCCTTTACTTTATTTTTACATTTTTTCAAAACTTACAGCTAAAATACATTTGATATATACATATTACACTTTTAGATTCCAAAGAACATAATGTACAAACGCACATTTATATAACTGTGGAACTATTTAATGAAACAAAAATAATTATATACAAATCAGAATGACGCAAAGAAAGTATTTGATAATGAAGAATTAAGTTGCTATCATTTTTATAAAGCTCGTTTAGCTATCTATTACCTAGTTCCTCGAGTCCTTCGCCAAATTACTCGTCTTTCAGCAAGAAATTTGAGAGGAATTAGTTTCTTGACCGACAACATGATTGTCTTTGGTGGTACTAATGTCAATAAGCGATGGTAACCTCTTACTATCATATGGCTCATTTGTCCATTTTTCGATTGTTTGCGTGATAAAAACGAATATCGATTAATACATACTATGTGAACAATGTTCGTACTAAGATTGTATCATTTTGACCCTTGTAAGAAATAATACAAATCCAAGTTTTTAAAAAATACGTTTTTATTAATGCCAACAGTTTTTTGGTAAACAAATGTTTTTTTTTTTTAATATTTTTCAAATAAAATTAAATTAAGTGCAGACATAATTATGATACATATTGTTCTTGTTATGATCAAAAAAAATATCAAGTTCTAATAAGGAATATATAATATGCGTGAATAAGAAAAAAATGACCACAAGCAGACATTGCTTTTTTGTTAATAAATAATATTATATTATTGGGAAACCCGATAACGTCTCGTACGTTTAGCATAACGGTCACTTTGCCAATAGATGATCCTGTAGTTCAGTATAAAGAACCTTGACTATAAGAATAAAGCATTTTGAACAAGTTCGTTTTCCCGCGGTGGTATATACATACATATTGATGTCACACTAGCTGTGCCCGCGACTTTGCGTGAAATTTAAAAAAATATTCAGTTCGCCGATTTTACGATAACTTATAATTCTAAAATAAAAGAAGCCTAAGTTACTCGTTGTTACTAATGTAATCTGATGCTAACTGCTACTGAAAGTTCCATCAAAATCGATCCAGCCGGTCCAGAGATTTGTCGGAACAAACAGACGGACAGAAAGAAGGACAAAAATTGTAACAAATATTATTTTGGTATATGTACCGTATATACATTTAGTAAAAAATCTTAATATTACAAACAGACACTCCAATTTTTATTTATTTGTGTAGATAAATTCTTCTCCCCCAGTCATGTCAATTTGTGTAGTCTATATTACTATTGGTACTAAATTATGTGTGTGTGCGTTTAATTTTTATTATTAGTTATTATTAGTCTCGTAGTCAACCGAACCTGGCTTTGCTAATTACCGTGTAAATATACACATTCGTATAATCCTAGTCCGACCTTACCTGTCATTATTGTATATAGTATATCATAAGATTTCTAAGTTACGAGAACTCTGCTTGCAAAAGTTATTTAAATTGCGGTTTTCTGCAGGTGTAGTGGCACTATACACATTGTTAACTTTGTGCAACTTCCAAGTAATATAGCAAATTAAAAACATCTAGCTGGTAATTAAATACATTATGCTATTTCTTAACACTGCAAAAGCAAAACGTTTTGATAAATACATGAAAGGAATGAATACTTTTACTTAAGTAGTACCGAATGGAATACGACACGAGACATAAATAGATAACGTGACCACTCCAGACGAAGATTGACCTAAGAGAACAGAAAACAAAGTCTAAAATTGAATACCAAAGATCTTCCAACATTCAGTTCGAAGATCGAGTTAAATAAAAAATTTGATCTTATGTAATATAAAATGAAACTAACAAAAACGTGATTAATAATAATTAGTATAAAAAATTATAGCACTTTGTATTCGTATTCAATTTGTCAACATTCAGTTATTCATTGCATAGTATTCTGATTACTGCTTACCCTCTAGTATACCTACAGGGATGTACCGACAGCATATCATTAACTCAAAGGTACGAAGTCTAATGTGTGGTCGTGAAACCACCGCTCAGGTATATCACATCGGTACTGAATGTAAATTTGGTGAACCAGATAAATTCAAAGTCAGTCAAAGTCAAATTATTTATTTCGTAATTTAGGAACTTACAACTCACTTAACGAAAGTCAAAAACTACTACAAACAACAACCTCAGTAACATTTTACACATTTTATTAAAACACAAAATATATTGTTAATCAAATCAGTTACTGATCTAATCATCAGTATCTTGTTTATGTGTTTTTAATAGGCTTTTCTGATGGGGCTGGGTTTTTTAATAAATGAATACACTTTTTCTCAATCTTGACTCATTAACTCTTTTATTTTTAATTTGATAGGTCTTACAACTTTTTTATTTTATTTAAATCTCGGGCGGACTGTATTTTAGATAAGTATTTATTGAATTAGGCATATTATGTAAGATGATCCAGCAAACTTTGTTTTGCCATATAAATTATTATATTAGAACTATTTTGATAACCATAAAAATGCTTATT
>DWJN01006794.1:0-10419 GCA_018248895.1 Carystus phorcus | reverse complement strand
TCAATATTTAGAGCTGCTGTATCGAAAGTTCAGGTCGCCTTAATGATCGCCGACCTTCGATAGAAGATGGCACCTTAGGAAGAAGAATTTATAAATACACTTTTGAAACGTCAAATATTTTGCATGTACCACTATTAAATTATATCCGCAGTGACAAATAAAGTGGCAACTTGCTCGATATATCTAGTCGTGGGCATTGGCATTTGTTGAAAGTAAAAGGCGTACGTGCCGCATGCGAGCGACAGTGGAACGGGTCATCGAGACGCGACAACGTACGTTGCCAACAGTTTTTAGTGCGGAATTAAATCGCAACGTCCACTATTAAACACTCTGTAGCTACGAGTACGATAAACTGATTATAGTTAGTAGGGTTGTCAGAAGATCGGTTTAATATTTTATGTCTGAACGGTATCAACCGTTAACACGTTCATCAGGACGTGTACGCAAACTATCTGGTGATTGGTGACCAAAATACGTTTTAAGTAGGATTTGAAAGGGTCTGTGGAGTTTGCCTGACATTTAAAATAACTACCATCATGCTAATTCAATTCTTATATTTATATTCAAACCACGTCACTAGCGAATTCTGTCATGGGTGTGTAATGATTTTTTTATATTCAGCTTAAAAGATAAAAGGAAAAGATCTAAAGAAAAAAGTTCATCGACCTTTTATCCAACTAATTCATTGAATTCCTTCATTCACTCCTTGCATTATCTCGTATTGCTGTAGAACCCCTGATAAGATAAATAATTTGTATACTAGTAACTAATCGATAAAAAAACTAATAATCCACCCTCTGGCACTGACTAAATTACAAAACAAATATGTCATCATAATGGATTTTGTAAGACCGAAATAACTTCAGAACAAAGAAAATGAAAAAAACTAAAACTGCAGTATTTATTTTAATAACTTAAAATATATTATTCATTTTGTTAAATAAGACTTAAATGTAATTTATGTTAGGGTGCATCTTCACAATAAAATAAGTCAACTAAATATGCCATCCCTGGGTTATAAAGCCTGATTATTTTTATTACGTAATGGTAATTCAGCAGTATAAGCAGATATAAGAACATGATTGGATGTTATCATGCACTGTAATGATTACGATGATCATATGTAACGAGAACTTTGCGTTTTACAGAAGAGGTCACACTCGAGGTAACTGTGTGCGTGTAACAGTAATCGGTCTTCAGATTGTACCACTAGTAACTATCCGTGAAAAGTGATCATAAGAACTAAAACTTTATTATCTTTATATAATTCTGCTGTTTGTTTTTTACTGAGCTCCTAAACTATTGATGAGCTTTAGGTTTATGGCCTTTTTTATCTTTTTTTTTCACTATATCTATACTGGAATGTATGACAGGTATAAGGTAACTGTATTACATACGAATGTTGTATATCTGCAGTTGGATAGCTCATAGCCCGGCGGCATATATCAATCATATGTGATCGAAAGAGTTAAGCAATTGCGGGCGCGGTCGGTACCTAGATGAGTGACCACCAGTGTCAAAAATTTCTTGAGTGTTTCCGTGCTTCGGGGGGCACGTTAAGCCGTTGGTATCGGTTGTTATCATAAATAACAGTTCAAGCCATGTCGGAGGCCTAAAAAAACTTCAGACACTTGGGTTGGCCACTAATACAACCAATCTGCACTAGAGCAGCGTGGCGGAGTATGCCCTAGACCTCCTCTATGATGAAGATTTATGGTTGAAGGTTATTTGTCTAGTAGGTCCTAATCCCCTTATCTGGCAAATAAATAATGGTAATGTGTAGGCATAGGCACCCCGACCCAGCCAATTTTTTTTTACCTAAAACTCAAAACAATCTATTGAGGACAACGCTTGAGCTCTCAAAATTAGTGTCGAATGTCACCATCACGATTACATCAATCGAAAGTAAGGTAAAGTCATAATTGTCGGATAAATATTACAATAACTCTTATACAGCAACATCGACCAGAAATAATGTCAATTAGTATTCAATCTGTTACGTCGTAATCTTCACCGATTGACACAGTTTCCGAACTTCCTACTGTCGACCTCAGCTCGACGTTAATAAATAATAATGATCAATATTGTTTCCATCTTGTGTTTTGGTTAATCTCCTAAAGATTGGTATATACCACGTTGTTTCATTGTTGGAATTTGTCTTTTTGAATTGGCTTTTGTTCAGCAAATATTAAAGAAAAAATAGCTTTGGCTCAGTATAACATGCTGCTCCAGTTTGGATTGTTAAAGTAGTAGTGATTTTAACAAGTTTAAGCCTTGACATTAAAGTTTGACAAGTATAAACTTCGATTGCTGCCCAAAAAATCTTCAAAAGATCGGCATTTGGCATGGATGATACGCTTTACCGAAATCCCTTATTTTGACAAACGAAATAAGATTGCCTCCAGTCCATTCATGGCTTATTTTAGGACACGAGTCTGTCTTCATCACTAAGGAGTACTATAACATACTTCACCACGCGGCTTCAGTGGGGATTAGTGGTGTTATTGGTCAACCCAAATGTCGGAAGATTTTATGCCGCCTGAATGCCTCAAACATGACTTGACTGCTATCTACGATAACCGGAACTGATGGTTTAATGTGCCCTACGAAGTACAGAAACACTCACAATTTTTTTGCCACTAACAGTCACCCATCCAAGTACAGATCGTAACAGCACTTACTTATCTATCGATCGCTTAGGATCGATACGAGCCGCCAAGCTAGAAGAGCTTCCATAAATAAATAAAACAGCAAAAATAAAATTGTAAACAATAAAACAGTGAAATTATCGCACCGTCTATTGGAATCAAATCTAAGATCCGTAAGGTCCATAGCTCACTGGCAACGCGTGCCCGTGAAGAGAATTCTTAAGTGAAATTTGTTGCGGAACTTGTAAAGGAAACACGTCTTTGATACCTACGTATTATATAAACAGTACGCAAAAGTTGATCTAGCATTTATACACCTACACATCCATTAGGATTGTTTATTAAAACTCGTTCAAAGGTATTAGATATCTATACTTATAATAAATCTCTAGAGAGGTTAATTCTGTACATGAAGTATATTTGTTTCGTACCATTACGGTTCATATTTAGAATGCACCATCCATAAAGGAAATCTTTATTTTATCTGTATTTGCATATTACAAGTTGGACTGTTTTTCTTGCTCCGACTGCCCACTAGAGGGCGCTGTTCGCCTACAAGCGCGAGTTGAGTATAAACCGCCGTCGCGTGCGCAACTAATCTTCCAACCGCTAACCGATAGATAGTCTAGAAGTCTAAAGTGCTCAGTCTAGTGCAAACTAATTGTCCTGTGTCCGCAACAACCGCGAAGGATTCGAGGAACTCGCACCTAAGGATCTCCACTCGCCCAAAGACTTCTCAAATATACCAGACACCACGGCGCCACCATCAGCCCGGGGCTTCAGGTCAGTACAGAAATACAGTCCGCTTATAACTTTCCCAACACATATATATTTAGCGAATTGTGTACAATGGTTTTCGAGACGCAGGTCGTGTAGCGACCTATGAACCATTCGAGTTTCAAATACGAAAAGAAACAACTCTTCTTTATGAGCGAAATAATCTATAAGTTAGTGTTTAAGTATGTATTTATTAACTAGTAAGTTTATGATCTACTGAAGTAATGAAGTCTTTGTAGAACTATCTCTGTGTTTCTCTGAATCTGTGAATCCTAACACGTAACAACATAAACATAAAAGTTAATTAAACTTTCAAAGATTGACAGAAGTTCAAAGATGAACAAATAAAGTAAAAATATACCTTAGTGAACCAAATACCTTGCTCGAAAAAGAAACGAAAGGAATACTTTTGAAGAAATTGTTGAGTTTCGATGTCAAGACCGTAATTGGAGAACGTAAAATCTTTACTATGAAGCCCATAAAGAGACAATTTCTTATGTACGAAAGCATTGACTATAGGGTTCTATGGGCGAACGTGTCCGGAATGAATTCTTCGCTCACGCCGATATATTTTTTTTTTGTTACTTGTCTTTTACCATTATTTTTCCTGATGTGACTTAAATTCCATTGTTAAACCCTACGTATGAATAAAGTTATTACTCTCAATAAATATGCTTAAAATCATAATAAGTAACAGCAAATTTACGGTTAGTACGTACTGTTGCTATTTTCAATTGCTGCATTCAAAACAATTGCTGTTTATTTGTTTCAAATACAATATTATTCAAGTACCATGATTATTTCATTTTATATTTTTGTGGAACGTTTTTGTATCTCAAAATTAGAAATAATAATTTATTGCCATGTTTACTGAAAAATATAATTAATATACCATATTCCTGAATGACTATAATTTCAACGAATGTTACCTTAGTATATTATAAATAATTATATAATACATAATTATTTTTTTTTATCCTTTATTGTTTTTTATGTTACGATAGGTGGACTTAATGCTAAGTAGCATTCTCTCACAGTCAACCTTTGCATTATTAATATTTAAAATAAACTATCACAAAATAGCCAATTTATAATACTTTGAAATGATGAAAGGTGTCTTCCTTACCACTGGCACATAACTGACCACAAGATTCCTTGAAGCCATGAAGATAAAAGACAAAAACTACTTTAAAAAACAAGCGACTATTATGAAAATTTTAATTCTTTTATTTGACAGAATATTTTTGAGCGCTTTTTGATAGGGAACATTCAAAAGATTTACCATAAGCTTGTATTCGTATGTAATCCATAAATTTTTACGAGACTTAGGTATAATTAATGAAGATGTAATGAAGTAAATAATTAATTTATTATTTATTAATTGAACTTATTTGAAATTTTGTCTGTTCTAATTTCTAATCGACATCAACTTGAACGTTTGAAATGAAAAAGTATGTATATGTATGTAAATTAGATTGTCCTTTATTTACGTGAATTGAAGGAATCTTGCGAATAGTTGAGTCGTAAGAAAGACAAGTTGCATCATTAAAAGTGTGTTATTGGTATTTTATAATAATTTATTTTCCATAGGAGGTTCTTCTTTTGGTTTCATGGATCCCTTTGCTGAATGCTTCAGCTTTTTTATCTGACTTCACAATACTGCTGACGAAGCATATAAAAATATTCAAGATTAATCAAGAAGCATCGCATAAGTAAGGAGGTAAAAACCTCGAACCACGCAATTCTTGACTTGTGTATTACAAACTACATAATGTGTAACGGATCCCCGCTACTTCTAATAAAATAAACGCTTACACTCCCACACAATTGCACTCCATATCGCGTGTGGCATGGACTTGAGGCCAGATAAAATTGCCACGGCCTTTATCCCACACAGTGAAATTTGACTTAAATGGATATAAAACCGTGTGCAATAAAAATTCACTTCTCGCCAATAACATTTCCTACATTTTTGACTTGCTTATCATTCTTTTCATACTCTTACATGAAATCCGGCACTGAAGCGATACGTGTCTCCGTTTCAATGGAGACCACATCACGTAACTCACGTTTCTGCGCTCGATGAATATAGAATTATGACTTTAACGAGTCCTTCTAGCGATACATTCAAACTACATATATCAGCAGTAGATATTCTTCTCGCTAGATTCAGAGATGAATATTTTATCGTTATCGATTATTTATCTAGGACATTTAAAGGTTTATATGTATAAGTACGTAATATTAATGGTATAAATCACAAATAAGATGATCCATATTAGTTTTTATAAATAAATCCAATATGATCATTATTCGCCGTAAAAAACGTACGTATACTATAATTTCAATACGTATTATAGTCATATATGAATATACTTAATATATACTTAGTAGCAGACCCGACCACGCGTTGCTGTGACGAAGGTTTACATACTCAATTTAGCAGACTAATTAACCTATACTGTCATCCACCGCCGCCGGAATAAATTCTTTGTAAGGTATTATATAAACTTTTTGCAATAAAATAATATTGCGACTATAAATTCAGATGTAAGCTATCATATCTTTCAAGTTGGATCAAACTGGACACGGTGTGCAAAATTTGATAAAAATCGGTTAAGTAGTTTAAGAGTCCATCGCCGACAAACACCGCGACACGTAATTTATATATATTAAAGAAGAATATACAACAAATTTTTACCCGTACTAGGTGGCTTCACAAAACAAAACAAAATATTTTATATTATACCGAGATTACATAGGTGTATACGTGTATATATAAACCTGTACCATTGGGGACTACATAATGTGTCTCTGTGGAAAATTTCATTTACATCCGTTTATATATTCTAATGAGATTGAGCAACAAATATTTATTAAAACTTTTGCGTTTATAATATTGTTATTAGTGCCGCAGAAATGACTGAAATCAACTTCCAATGCCTGGAGATGACATGGATTTAAAGGCGCTAATACAAATTAGTAAGTTAATTGCAGAAAAAATAATCGATGTACTCGTACCTAATAAAGTTTTGAAATTATTGAATTAGGCGTGAATAAATATCTTGGGCCAGTAATAGGCTCCATTTTTCTTTTTTATTAAAAGTCGAGGAAGAAGCGAAGTTAAGGGATCTTTACTTTTAAAAGTTATATAATAATTTGCTGAGACGAAGGTGATTTCCAAACACGAGGTCGTTTCAATTTTTCCGTGAGTCGACGTCATTACTGACGATAACTACGTGACTGATAATGTAAGATTATATTGCGAGAAAGTTTTTTTTATCTTTCTATAAATATATTAACGGGGTATTAATTTGTGATCATGTAATTTGAATTTCTGCGATCCAGGTCTAATTTCACACATGTCATTCCATGCATAGGTAATTTAGATTTCCGGAGCTACGATCAAATTTATAATTAAAAAAAATCCAATCAAAACAACATTTAGTTAGAACAGACAATATTTGTATACTTATTGTCAATTAAAAATATAATCAATCGTTATGATAAAGTACAGTTCCGTAAGGTCTTGCTGAATCCAGTTAAAGATTTTACATATTATATTTATAGAAGCTGGCTAAAGTCATTCGCTATTATGCCATAAATAGATGTTATATTCTTTGTGAATTAAATCGTTAGCAAAATATTGGTGAAATTCGTCGATGGGGAGCGGGAGTCATTAGCAAACATTTGTCATTTGCAAACTCAGCCTGACGTTTATCGCTCTACAATTGATGAGCGGATGTTAGGACACGTAATCAATTGTAATCCAGGATGATTCTGCTAAAATGGGCAAAATTTTCGATGAATTAGTAGCAGAAAAATTTATGACATGATAGCGAAAAGGTTTTTAATATCAGGTAAGTAATACTTAGATTGTGAAGCAAAATATATAAGGTACGTGAACTAAAATGAGTATATAAGATCTTCACTATGTAAAATTTGCTACATATTAGATTGTGAACAGAAATATCTTTTGTACGTATACACGCCTCGTTAGTGAGGAAGATTCGTGGGGCGCAAGGGTCACCATTCCGGATCACCGTTCGAAGTGACCCGGGTTCGATTCTGAGCAAGGCATTTATTTTAATGTTGTTTTTTTTGTTGTCCATGGTATTTAAGACCCAGGGAATCTTTTTGTGTAGATATAAATGTGTAGTGTTGATAAAAATATATTATATTTCTTTCAAAACAATAAAAAAAACTTTCAACTGATAAACACACCCGCCAGCTAAGGTCAGACCTTCAGGTTGGTTAAAACTTGACTTTATAAATACGACTTTTAAACTAATTTGTATTTCAGTGGTATCTATTTATTATAACGTATATTATTTCGATCAGTAATTAGTTTTATACAGTTTAAAAAAATGACTGCCCTAAAAATGCCCTTCCTCCTAAAATAGAAAAATGACGCGCATAAAATGTAATGCCAGATTACTGGCATAATTAAATGATTTGGATTTTGAATTTGAATAACTAATTGGCTGAGTTTTCCCTCACAATGTTATATTTGCTGACCTGTTTTTTTAAACAATTTGATAATAAATTGCGTTTGGTAGTAGGTACTTTGTAATTTGTTATTACTGGTATTATCTTTCCATAAACTTCACCTGGCTAGCTACCACCCTCTTGCTTTAATCATTCAGCCGCCAAACAACTCGTCGTATTTCATCTGAGGGCTTGATGAAAACATAAAGTTAGTTAAAAACCGCTCTATTGATTATTTTTACATAAAGTAGATCGAAGTATTTTAGAAGTTTTTAAAGGTGGCATTATTTCAAACTAAATTACAAAACTCCGGTAGATGCATTAGAACGGTTCAGTTGCCAAAGGACAAGATTCGCTTTGTAGTTCGCTCTTTCAACATTTCTCTCACCTGCGTGAACCATTCTACGTCGTTTTTTCTCTGTGTGGCTGTATTAAAGAAATAAAAACGCTTTAAAGTATGGTTTACTAGGAAAACGTAGATGTATCGCTTCGTTGTAGGAAAACGTGAAATAATTAAAAGAGCATACGTGATTGAACTTGTTAAAATAAGTGGTAAAATATTCAAGTTATGATCGCATTAGATATTATTTGTAATATTTAGTATATTTCATATGTGTATAATTCAATAATTTTCAACGAAGCAAAACAAGCTTTGACACCTTGTATTCCATATATGGCACTTTAGACACTCAATTTCAATATATGTTTGTACCTATATGCCTTAATAACTTTTTATATATCGACATTCCAATATCTATAACAATTATGCTGGACCCAAGATATACATATATTCAAATCTCTTGTCAATGAAAGACCACTTTATTTATCTTACAAATGTATAAAATCTTGTGAACGAAAAATACTGAAATGAACAAATGTTTTGGCAATAAAACAATGTTTTTACTAAGTTAAAACTCACTTATAAATACTTATAAAAATCTGCTGTAAAAATATATAAGTTGTTTGAAGCGCTATTTACTGATAAAATTGAAAGTACATCAATATTTATAGTACATTTTAGTATTTTATAGTAATAAAATAATAAGTTTATTAGTATACAATAAATTAATTGTTAATGAATAATCTTCTTCATTCAGGTATGTCCCAGTAGAGGTTATAAAACATTCAATTTCTATGGAATCGAATGGTGTATCTAAACCTTTCTCAACAAACAAGAATAAAAAAGTAAGCAAAGTAAAAAAATTGTAATTCGATTAGATACTTCCTCCATAATTACAATAGTTTTGTTATATAATATAATTCGTAACAAACGAGAATTTGGTGTACTCTTACCAGGTGTAGTTAATAGGCACGATTTGTTAGTTCTGAACAAATTTGATTGCGTGATAGTCGTTATGGGCCATTAATGGACAATAATTACCAATTACGTCCAAATTTGTAGGGTCTTCTCTTTACGACCAGGCGAAAATTAATAATTTCCGAACATTCATTATAACACATTATTAACCTTATACCTACATACAGTTTATTACGTTAATTATCGAAATGTACGCATTAAAACTTTTACTTATAATGAATACTAGCAATCGCCCTTGCTTCGTTTCAGGAAATCCATGTATATTTTTTTAATTCAGAACCGCACAAGCTATTGCAATACATAAATCAAAACCGCACCCAAATCTTTTCAGATTTAAGAACCTATATAACAGACAAAATATTCAAAAAAATATTGTAATCAAACAAACACTTTAATTAATACTTCCATTATTGATTTACATTTTTTTTTCTTATAGATATCGATCGGTGTTAGTTTTATATATATTATAATCGCATCAAAATTGACATATTCCGTAAATGCATTTATCTTTTCCACCAGGAAAATAATGATTTAACGAATTAACAAAAACTTCTTTATTAGCCCTCTCTTTCTTCCAAACACCGTTTTAATATAGTGGATTCATTCACATCATTCAATAATTGGAAAAAGAAAAAGAAATGACGATTTTTAATGTATTACTCGCCTTTGGCATCAAATCGCACTACTGAAAAACTGCATCGCTAAGATGGCTGTCGAGAGCAAACGTGCATCACCGCTCCCACGAGTGTAATTGTTGATAAACCGATATGGAACGTTACTGCATGAGAAGTGTACATTGGATCGTCATTCTGTCTGTACCAGGGTCCGCAACTACGATAGTAATGCCCCTACATGTACGATAATTTCATAACTATGTACGATGGTATGCTACTCACGTACGTAGATTGTACGATAATTTCCATTACCATGCATAATTACACCGTAAATTTGATAATTACACCGTTAGCCAATAGCCCAATAACAACGGAGAAGGCGGCTAACGGACATTGTCACTAGTTGGCGCCAGTAGAGTTTGTGACATCGTGATGTATGACATGTTCATTACAAACACTCTCATTGCAACATATTATTGTCACTTTTGCAATATATGTATATTATTAGTTCCACATTAATGTGTCGTTATCCTGACGGGTATCATCCTTTTAATACACACAATACAATTACAAT
>DWJN01006793.1:0-10419 GCA_018248895.1 Carystus phorcus | reverse complement strand
ATGTTCGAAATTCAAATGAATATTTTTTTAAATGTATGTAAACAGTCAGTAACAGAATTTATGGCTAGACTAAGTAATGTTGATTCACAATAAATAATCCTTTCGTATATTGCCGTCCACATCTATATTTACCGTCGTTTTCTGAATAATACGTCCATTTACTATTATATGACTTATGTAAGTATTCGTTATGCAATTTTATTTTTAATGCTCACAGCCATTACATTTACGAGCATTTCAATTTAACACACATAAAAAATACATACGAATTGAGAACCTCCTCCTGTTTGAAGTCAGTTAACAAGAATTCAAAAATATATATCTCAACATAACTTTATAGTTCTTTTAAATTTATTTCTGATATATCTCTATTGGTCCATTTAAAATAAAACGGAGTTAACGCCAGAAAAGAAATGAAGCTATACTGTTCGAGTAAGCTTATGAATCATTTGTCCTAAACAAATTCATTCTTTGCGATATATGTATGTATGTATGTACGTATGAGTGAACAAAGAGATCCATCCTCTAGGGAAATTTTATTCTTAGAATGGAATTTCACCGTTATGAAGCAGTAAGGAGAAAATTACAAATTCTTCGATTTAGGTTATTATATTGGGACTTACGGATATGAAAAACAAGTAAGAATTTATTAATGATTTCTATAAGATATGATATATAACTAAAAGTCTTTTATATGTTATACAGGTGTTATGTTCAGCCGTACTGGGACGACCTAATACAAACCCTAATCCCATACCGGCTGACCAGGGTCTCGTAAGGATTATATTATGAATATTTACGGATTGGATAATTATCTTTAATTCTGAAACCCGATAGGTACCCCTATCGTTTGACTCAGCTGTCAAACGACTCACCATGTTCCAGCTGGGGGCTTGCCTTTACTTCTTTTCATTCTAATTCGTTATCAATAACGCATCGGTGACGCCTTTTGTATTACTGGTGTACTGGGGCGGCTATGACCACAAATCAAATCAAATCATATATTCGAAGTAGGTTTTTACAAATACTTTTCGAAAGTCAACTACGCCATCGCTTCAACAAAGCCCTACGATGAGTGGCCCTGGTAGAAGAAGCGGCAAGAAACTCCCAAGGTGCTTTTTTCCAACTAACAGTTACAGAAAGCATTTAGATGTTACTTATATCAAGCCTGTTACTCATTCATATACTGCGAAAATATTTCAAAGAAAATTTAACGACTCACATAAGATTTTATGCTGGTGTGATTCACCTAGTCCAAGATTAGGTTAGAGACCTTAGTGGATAACCGGCTCAGTACCAAGCCGGCTGATCGTAAATCAATGTTTAGAACTTACACAGAGTTCATTGTCTAACAGAGTTCAGTGTAAAATGTACATATTATGCTTATTCGTCTAAGAAATAAGCGTTAGAAGGATAATAAAAGTTAATTATTCGGCAGTGTTTGCTTTTCTACAGCATTCAACTGTAGTAAGTAATATTTGTTAAACCGTGTGTTTTCAAAACACTTTAATTATCAATCGGGGCGTCATTCGGTACCGATTAATCGCTTCAAATTCTCAACGTACCATAAAACACTTAAACTTTTGTACCGAATATTGCAACGTGATGGTTTTGCTGTCAGATATTCCTGAAAAAAGCTGCAATAAAAATACTAGCGCTGACAGTCTCAGAGGAAGCAGTCGGCACGCGGCAGCCATATTTATTTTTGTAAAACGAAAACAACATAAACAAAAAGTTTTTCAGTTGTTCCGCTATGATAGGGCTGCGCCGCGCGCCGCTTTCAGTTTTACCTTAAATCTTTAACGACCGCCCACAACACTTCATATTTGAAATTAAGTAGCAGTTTCAGGTGAAGGAATTTCCTAAATTATGAAACTTGATAATACAGTACATGATTATACCTAAGATGTACAATTAATATGACAATTAATTCGTATAGTTTCTACGTGTATTCACAAGTAGTGTGGCGCAATGGTCACCATGTCAGAACGCCTATCAAAAGGTTCTGGATTCTGTTCCCAGCGAGGAATAAATTTGAATGATAAATTTAAATTTCCATTCTTGTTCTGGGTGTCATGTTGTTGTCTTTGTGTCTTGTCCACAACATCCACGATACAGAGAATCCTAGTGGGAGGGTATAAATATGTAGCGTTATCTATTTATTTATTGGTTTATGAATTACAAAAATATAATCAACTAGAACCTTAATTAACCCGCAGTAGAGCAGCGCGGTGGAGTATGCTCTAGGCTTCCTCATTGATGAGCAGAAACCCGTACCCAGTAGTGGAATATTAACAGATTGAAGCCAATCACCTCGAAACTTACTAGGTACGAAATATGAAAGAAAACCGCAATTAAATGTTATAGCGATTTGACGTTCGTAAGCGTATTAAATACTTACATGAAATAAATGATTTCAATTTCATGAAACCGAATATAAAATTATTATTTGTACATCCACGCATCGTCCGAGAACGAGTGATGAAAGTTATATAACATTTATTCAATTTGTAAGTATTGTCAAGGATCCAAAAATCAACAGGGAAATTCATGTCAAGAGGCTAGTAAATATTGCTTCAGATTTTGTCCCAATTAAAATTTTAAATTTCATTTCTAATTAACAGAACGATGAAGTCGTTAGAAAATATTGTTTTAAAGGGTTTCTAAAACTTATTGAACAAGAATAATTTGATAACTCTGTTTTAAAATTACTGATTTAATAAATTTAATCATGACAATGTGACTAAGGGTAAAATTATTTTTCTATGGATACTTACGAAGAAATATTATTACATATTTGTTCGCGCCATCATTGGCAGACGTCGTGAACGCATTTAATTATTCCCGCCAAAAATTGGCATTCCTCGCAAAACGCATTTGCCTTTTTCTACTATTAAAAACAACGTCAATGAATGCGCGGCAAACCTTTCCTTCCGAAATTTCAATATCCGCCCTCTCTTTCTGGCAAGCGCACTTTTATATAGTGGTTTCATTCACATCTAGATAAGTTCAAAGAAGGAGTGCTCCCGCCGCTTCGTGTGTGTATTTCGCGCGCGTTGAAACATTTCGCACCGCAACAATTGAATAACGCAATAAATGGTTAACTAACTCTGGATCGATATGAATAGGTATATCACCGGATCGCCGCGCCCGTTAATGTGATTTATTGATAACGCAAACCTGTAATGTGTACAGTGAAAATTTATTATAAGAACTAACTACCACAAGAGAAGATTGAAGCATCGAAGACGCAGAAACACCAGCCCTGTGGAGTCTCCAGGTCAGTACGTGTACTCAACCCCTGTTGATTTCAAAACTATGCTTATATTTCAATATTCATGCTTTAGTTAAAAACCGCCCACTGAATTAGCTCAAACATATTATACATCATCAGGTCATACATGGGTCTCCGATACAATTGATGTTGAATTAATTTTAGCTCATGTCTTCTGGATCTTTAGAACCGGTTCAATAAATAAGCTTAACACTTAATCATTATTCATTTGGAATTTCTCTGTAACTAGTGTAATTAGAAAAATAGTCTTGGTAGTTTCTTGGTGCTTCTTATGTTGGGAGCAAGAGGATATTCTGAGGTATTTGGTGCAGTGTACTAAAAGCGTTTGTAAAAACCTTTCACCATCGTTTATTTATTACAAAGTATACGGTGGTGGTGAACCAATTACGACGCGACTTGACCGGACAGCCGCGCCGTTCTGCGCCGGACATCTCATAAATGTATCACTGATAGTACCAGCTACCTTGTCGATGGGGATATTATCCAAATAGTATGAGGATGTAGGTCTACGAATTTCTCTACGATCCCAATGTATGAATTATTATAAATATTGTTATTTCCCAGAATTTTCGACATTTCTAGAATATAAACAAAAATCTCTTGTCTCCAGCAATAAATTTTAATACTGTCCCGTCATATATTCTTTTGTGTTGTCCACCTGAATATAGTTCAAAGCAACCAGTTGTCATATTTTCTCGTCTCATTGTCCCGTAGCACAAGCGGGATTTTCGTGGCAATACTTTATAAAACTATTTTTACATATTTAGGAGACTATTTTTATACTACATGTGACTTTTCTTTCAAATAATTTATGAACTTCAGAAGTAGTACTGAATCCTTGATAGACTACGTGGGAGATGCAATATATTACGAATCAAAAATATTAGTGCGTTCAGCAATTCTTCAAATATACAAGTCGCAAGTGCTATAGAACAAATTTCATCCATCAGTGTTCCCATAGCGTTATGACATAGGGTTCTTATCCTTCCGTCACAGCCCTGGTGTAGTGACCCAATGATTCGACTGCTCGTTTAGATAAGCAGGTGATTACTGCACAATCAGTAACATCAGATGCGTCACTAATGTTGCTAGCTAAAAGAAAAGTTTGTACACAATCTTACAGAATTATTCGTATGTATTATGCCTCATTCTACGAGTTTTACCAGTTTTACCAGAGTCTCAAATCTCAACTCATTCGCAAATATCAATAAAAACATTCAGTTGATACAGTCGAGTTTATCCATTCTTCTAATCACAGCATGTACCTAATTAAAACCTGTTTTTTGCGTATCATATAACATAGGAAAAGAACAAATGACACTAGAGTCGTGTCGCTCGCATGATGTCGCAATACTTATTGTTTAGGGCAAGAACGTCGTGGGATTTGTTATAAACAATAGATGAAAACGATTGTCGCAGGGAGCGGCGAACGGCTGTTACCGTTCAGTGTACGTATTACCGGGTACAATCAGTTGACAGAGGTGCGAAAATGTAACAATAACTGCAAATAACTGGGGCTATCTTTCATGGAACGGTCTTGATGAACTACATAATGTTGATAGCTACCCAGCTCTTTAATCGTTCAATCGTAAATTCATACCAGCTAATTACGTAACTTAATATCAATTATTATTAATTAATTCTATTCGTTAATTTCAAAGTTATTAATTTTTTGCGACAATACATAGAGAGATTGTTAAAACAATGTTAATAAAGTAGGTAAGTATATGAAATTCTTATCCAACCTTTATTATTTTATTATAGTACGTACCTTACTAATTATAGTTAATTCAGACCAGTAAAAATATATATATTCCAGAATATGTAAGTTAGTAAGCAATTAAGGCTAATATTTTATCGCCGCGGTTTAAACATTACATGAAGTCGACAAAGCTGTTTCTCTCATTTTAATCTTTAAACACAAGCGCAATTGAAAACAGTGACCCACAATGCTAGTTACAAGTTTACTCAATCCGGTACAATCCGCTTTTAACCGGCTGTATCCATCTTAGAATTGCTTCTCAGCCAGGATTGAGCCAGTTATCACGGCGAACAGACGGCTCTTTACGACAGTTTTATTGGGTCGGAACTATTAGGAGAGTTAATTGTTACGAGACCAGTTCAGCAACGAGATCAGTTATGGTGATGCAGCGCGGCCGTGACCTGCGACGAGCTATTAGCGAATATCTTATCGGATTAGTTACGACTTACGACCGCCGCTACGACGGTCGTGCTCGATCAGGTTGATAATAAAACTGAAACGGGCTCGAGACTGTTTGGCTACACTATTAGCAACGCCCGACCTTTACCGGTACCATAAATATATACTGGAGATGTTTTATCAAGGAAAAATTGTAAAGCACATGAAAATGTAACAGTAAAATTTAGCAACGTAACAGTACGGTTCGAAATAACTATGCCGATTCCAGTTCCACAATAGCTAGAAATTGTATTTTTGTATTACTTACTTTAAACGATATACTGAGGAGTTTCTTTCACCATCTCATTTCCTCGGTGTAAACGAAACGGTGGCCGAATCAATAATGACATGCATAAGTGTATTGATATTATGTAATACCTACATGAACATATAATTTTGAATTTGCTTCGTTGGAGCAGTGCATACTCTAAGGACACAAGTGCCGGACCGGTTATGAATGTAGCCTGTCAAATCAGATCTCAGCAGTAGTGATCCAATCCTGTTACCTATAGATTACCTAGCATTTCCAGGTTGAATGCATATCCCGTTTCTTCCCTCAGTAAATTATCCACGTAGCTATTACATCTCACCTGCATTACGTTGCGTGTCGGTTAATGACAGTTTTTCTTGCTCATTCATTGGGTTGCAGTGGCGGGGACGCCCCGTTCACCTCCCTAATGACCACAGATATTGTGCGGTGAATCGTTATTGTGAATTAAGCACAGTTACGTGCTGAGTTGCCAACCTCTGACACGGCCGCCGCGAGAATACTCGTGTAAGAATTAATTGTATTTTCTTGATTTTATGAGTAGATTATTATTGACAGTATTGCGTAGATAAGCAGGTTGGATAAAAATATAGCCTTATTCGCCGAAGCCAACATTGAACCAACAAAAAATATGATAACGTGATACCAAATCCACGTCATCGCCGAAGCAATGATGCTACCAAAACAAATCTGATCGAGTACGTAAAAAGTTGTTTGAATGATCATATTCACTGAGATAAATTCCCCGAAGAAAAATGGAATTGGAAAAGTTTGAATATCATTTATTCTGAGGTTTTATAATTGTCATTGATCAGACTTGTTGGTTACAATTACAATATACAGCAATGGGTCGGCGGCTGCCGTAAGTTATCACTAGTTGTCGCCACTAGAACTTGTGACATTGTATTGATACATTACGGCCATTTTCATTACCCCGCTTCGTGATTAATTTATGTTTGGCTTTATTTACTATATTATATTATCGATTATATATTTTACATTATTATAAGAAAATAAGTCTTTTGTAATGCGTTTTAAGGAAATAACTTATATAAAAAATATATTCAATTAACAAAGCAAGTGGAATAAATTACACGGTTGTGTCGAATCCTAACAGTTCCATCAGTTCAGAGCTCTGCACCGAGTTTCCCATTGTTATGGATCCTATATCCATTCTCCCACACAAATTTCAACTATAACAAGAAATACTCAAAACGTCACATTAAAGTTAAAGAACAAAAGCTAATTCTTATGAAACATCTGACGTCGGCGACTAACAACAATGTAGAACCGTTAGCCAAAACTACGTTTATGGGCCACATGCAATTATGCTATTTATTTCTTTAGAATAAAACCTATATTCGCGTGTGCTGAATATCCAGTGAACGAGACAAGTAAATCTGGGTTAGTTTCATTACTATTGTGTTTGAAGAAAAGATTGGCAGCGACGTTAACGACACTTTAGGGCACTGGGTCTCTCATTATTGCAGCATTGAAGATACCCCACCACGCTGCTCCACTCATGTGTACTTAGGTCGTTTGTATGTTGCAAACGCACATATTATAAACGACAAGTCGTCGCTTCACATATGAATTTGAAGAATGCAATGAAATATAAGTGTTTATTCAAATAACAGGAGACAGCAACATTGCTATCTAGAACATGCTTGCCGGATGTCACTAGTATAGCATTATACGATTCCGTAAGAAGCAGCAAAATACTCCCAAGGAGTTTTGTCCTACTTAGAGTAACAGTAAGCTCTTTCTAAAACGTATGTGTATATCAAAATAAGGAGCAATGAACACTATGACACTTAAATAATTGTATATGCTATAGATTGATATAAATTTATTTGATGTACACTTTGTTTCAAAAGTCGTTTGTGGTTTTTCTTTTACTTTTCTAAGCCATGTATAAGCAAGCCAAGTGGTACTAACCTTTAAAAGACTTATTGTTTCACGAAGTAAATTCTCCTTTCACTCCAAATTGCAGGCGGGGTCAGGGGTCAGCGTAGTGTATAGCTCCATACAAACATTTTAAGAGGTACAATGTTACGTAGTCCGTAGATCTTTTCAAAAGCTTTAACCAATCATCATTAACTTGTCAGTAGGGTAGAAGAAAATCTATACTTCTATAGGATCTATACTAATAATATAAAGCTGTTTAATAGTTTGAACGCACTAATCTCATGGACTACTGGTTCGAATTGAACAAAACTTTTTGTGTTGCATAGTACAGTTACCGAGGAAGGCTATAGGCCATATAACAATACTACGACCGATATGAGCTGAGCATTGATGAGAAATGAGAAATATTACAAAAATGGGACAAATTTTCCAAGTTGATACGAAGTTCGCGCTGTCTCCTAGTTAGTAATACTAATAAATTATGTTGTTGTTATAATATAAACCAACTTTCGAAAATGATTAAGATTCACGATACATCCCATTGTTTTTAATAACTCTAGGATTAAGGCATATTTCAAGCATTTACGTGGTTAACCAAGGGTGCGTTACGTTAGGTACGGCCGCATCGATAACGATAGTTATTACCGCCGGCAATGAACATCGACAGAGACATTCCGCACATAGCGGCATTGTAACAAGAGTGTGGAATGCGCTCACTGGCGAGGACCGCCGCCGTACGCGGTAATCTCGCATTGTTTGTGCCATGTGAACCGATAACAAGGACTTTACGAGCGGGACGCACATCCGCGGACACAATTGATTTATCGAAAAGGAAACTGCACTGTTTCACCTTTTTATTGCACCCGGTCAACTGATTGCTAATTACACAGACTATTTAGTAGGCCTTCACATCAGTGTGTTTCGAACAATGCCTAAACATTCCTTAGTTCTATCCACACCTGGCCTTACGCATGCAGTCTTCATCGGCTATACAAATATTTCGTACTCCATATTTCGATATCTATATATGTAATTCTTCTAGCCGTGTGTACGTAATTGGACTAACTGTTAGATCGAATTTGATGATTTTTTAAGTAGATTTAAGAATGGTTTATATTTACGATTCGAACCGATAGAGAATCTTTTCTTTTAATTCGTTATCTTTGTTGTACGGTTGTTATAATTAAACCCGGTGCACATATTCAATATAAGTTGATTAGAGTATAGGATATGGGTAACGTCGAATCTGATAATAAATATATTTTGTATCAGAATACAAAGTTTTTCATAACGGCCATGGTAAGTTATTGTCCTACGAAATAATTATGTTGCTTTGTTTAATACCTAATTCGACTTACGATCAGGGACGCGACTGGCGTTGCACAATACTTTTAAATTATTACCAATTATGTACGGTACGAACCGCTTTAAGATACTTTCCGTAATTAATTAGGAATGTAAATAATGTGAGTCAAATGTTTATAACCGCCGACAGTCATTATTGGCTCAGGTGGTCGGTAAATGTGCCAATGTCAAACATAATATTTGTTTTGTCATCTTGTAGGTATACTACCACCTACCGCCGGGGTCTACCCGGATCGATTCTAGCTCGAAGGGCGTCCGGTTTTACATAATTTCTGGGTTGTCTGAACGACCTCGACGCCCAGATGTAGGCCCATCATTCTCCAAATAGCGCGATTCTGTTGGTTTAAAGATTGTCACTTTGTTTTGATAAATACATATATCATTAATATAATTTAAACTGCTAACAGTAATCTAAATAACAAAAATGTCGTCGTTAATAGAGAAACATTGCGGAGGTTTGAGAAAATGTGATATTTGTACTTACCATAGTCCAAGTGTTCACCTTTTAACGTCATAACAGTTCCGTCACCTAATAGTTATTGGCAAATAATTGTAAATGCCATTAAAAGGTAATTTAACTAAAATATTAAATCTCTTACCACATATTGTCGTAATAGTATATTCTATCGATACTAAGTGATTAATTATTACAGCCCGATTAACACAAATATGTATATTTCTAAACGTGCTGAGCAGTTAAGGTGAATCAGGGTCTAAAAACCTGAAGCACAAAACATCTTCCTTACGTGTGGTGCCAACGGTGTAATGGTTGAAACGCGATGCCTCTGTACAACCATACAAATATTCTACCTGTTACCATAGTTATAGGATTATATTTTCCCATAAACGGTGGAAGAACCTTTATGGAATTTTACCTTTGCGATGCAGTAACATGGACCCGTAAGTTATCTAAATTTTTGTCACTTTACGTCTACCTATTTTGCTTGGTGGTACATCCGCGATGCCAACAACTGAACAAGCGATGGTTAGACTTAAATCTTCTCGTATATCTCTTTTAAGTTCCAAGTTATATATACGACACGTTTCTATAGCGACCTTTTCATATGCCATATTATTGTTAATGCTAAATTGTGTCATAACGTAAACGTCCCTAACCCATTTTTCGGTAAAGTGTAAAGCCCCGTCGAAACGCCCACCTTATCGTGAATGGAATGATAAATTTTCGTGCCTAAATCTCTTAAACAATACGCTTTAAAATTATTTTGTCCCTCGTAAGGACACCTTTCATTCGACACGTTTATAAAACATTTTTTATTTAAAGCCCTACATATCACAATCATCTTATTTTCACATATGTAATAAACAGTTGTTTTAGACTAATACAGTAACAGAAAATTTGCCGTATCCTATTATTTTGGCTTC
>DWJN01006792.1:0-10419 GCA_018248895.1 Carystus phorcus | reverse complement strand
GCGAAGCGAGGATGGGCTACAAGTCTGTAAGATCAGTCTTAGTTGTAAACACTCGTTTCAATGGCAGCTGCGTGGTAAACCGTCCAGTTTATACAGCTGCAAGTCACTTTGAAAACGGCAACAGGTGGATCGATTGTTTATGTTGACGCCAACCAGCTCACTCGAAATTTAATCTTTTATACTTATTAAGTAATGTCCTATAGTATTATTTATAACTTATTTGATAATTCCAGTCGATTTTAACTGACAGTATAGCCTCAGGGTGGTAGAGCGAACAAATTTATTAAAAGCATATTTCACTGTGTTGTAAAAGACGCCTACTTTATATTTAAAACAAACAAATTGTATTTATATTAAACAAACAATTTATATTTAAAACAAAATACCGACGAATGTAACATATACTTAGATAAATCTGGTTACAAATGGACCATAGCAGACAAGCTTATTACCAACTGCGCTTCACGATAGTCAATACAGCACTACAGAGATGCCAATGAAAGATAAGAATCTTTATCGTTAATTGTGGACTGTTATATATTTAAAGTATTACAAGAAATTTAAGTGGGCAAACAATAAAAATTTCGAGACAAATAAATGTGAAATTAATGGAACGTCTTCTTTGTAGAAATGAAATAGAGCACGGAATTCCGATGTTATAATAAATTTTTACGACATCTTATTGTTGCTATTCAAATGGCTGAGAACCCAAGGAGAGATGTTCAAATTACTTACGTAAATTAATTAGCCTCAAATTATATAGGCAAAAGTAAAAACAAACAGATATCAAGTTAGAGAATTGCGAAATATTCACTAGATGTGACCGCAGTTTAGAATTACAACCGCGCAAACATTTTGAAATGTGTATCGAATGTTGCATTGTTTTGTAGTGCCATTCAACGTGCCAAGCAAACCATCTTACGAGTGGTCTAACCAGTCGAGAGCCAGCGACCAAGGTCGTAGGTGAGTTCTCATTTTCATTGAAATACATCGATGTATACGCCAATTAAAAACAAATAACAAAACTATTACGCGTTCGTCATGGATTCGTATAATTAAGGATTTCGCATTTATAACATCCCACGAGTATTCTATTGGTTGGTGGTATGCACACATAATAATGCATGCAACCAAAAATACACACAAATACTACTTGACAATCTAGTATATAATAAAAATATAACTGATCGTTGACTGTACATGGCAAATATATTTAAAATTTCATAATGGGGGCCTTATTACGCATGAGAACTAAAAACAATGTTTTTTTTTATTTTGTCTGTTTGTCTGTATGTTTGTGCACGCTAATCTCAACAACGGCTCATTTTTTTACACTATATAAGTTAATGCTTGGCTACTATCTTGCATGTATCCTAATTTTAATGCAGTTTTCAGAATTATATTGTAAAGTGCTTTACTAAACATTTAGTGTAATTTTCATTTAAATCGGTTAACAAATAAAGAAGTTATGGCAATTTAGATCAAATCATTCATTGATTGTTAGGCGAAACGAAGTTAGTTGGTCGGGTCGCCTAGCATGTCATATAAATGTATATCCTTGCCAGAAATCCCCGAAAACCCATTTGCGGAAAGGGTCGCCCTGGTTAAAAGGCTGTTTTGCAAGTAAGAACAATATAATAAAAGATGACGTTAGAATACCTAACTAGAATGGACATACGCAAATCGGTCACCTTATATTATGTGACCTTTCCCTAAAGTCACCAAATGGCAGTCGTCGGTTAATAGGAAGGTCTTCTGAAAATTGTATCCAAAACGGAATTTAAGAGGCCTCCGAAGCATTGATGCGTGTAATGAAATTTTTACCGCTAGCGGTCAACCATCTGATTCAAACTAATGTCTGACAGTCTGACACTTCATTTCGGTAGATCACTTACGTTACAAACAGTTACGATACAAACAGTTGAACAATTAATTGGTTAATTGATCCTTTCTATATCAGCAATCGCGGCAAATATAAACGCATACTTACTAAGTAACTAAATAATTTTAGGTACATTATCACTAGTAATGAAATGTTGATATGCGCTTTGAATGGTAGAGAAACATTTAGATTTAATTGAAGTGGAACATAAATCGATCAGTAATCGCTTATTGATTGCCACTCGAGACTTTAAAGTTTAATGAATAGAACGTATACGAAACAATCAATTGAAAAGTGTTTAAGACTTGGCGCAATATTCAAATAGCGTGTATGACTTTTTTTAATTTAAAATTTAAAAAATACGCCTCCTTAGAATAAAATAAGTCATAGAATTAACTTCGGCCGAAACGTTTTAGACATCATAAAGTTTACACCATATCACTAACCTTGCTTCGTCTAGCTCGAAGGACCACTATTTATATTTTTATATTCTGTAGAAATATTTCCTATAAAAATTTCTTAAAAGTACTTTCTGGTTCATTAATTCTCAAAGTTCATAAATATTTACAACCATCCGTTATTTCGTATATTATATTCAACTGTCTGTCTGTGATCTATTTGCGTTTGTGTAAACACGATAAGCTTCAAGGCTATGCACAAACGTATTTAAGACTAAAGCCATAGATTAGGTTAATATCAAACGTAAATGCACAAAACAAGGTTCCGAAATCAGTGCTATAGAACTTATCAACATGATAAATTGTTTGTATGTTAAAATAATCACGTATAAGTTCGGACGTTTCATTCATTTAAGAAATACATATTCATTATCACTATCACATTTATTCTTACACATATTTAGTTTGAAATACTTAGGCATTAAGAAACATTACGAAAATCGTACATTACAGAATATAATTTCAAAATCTGAAAAAGTAGCGTTACAATATGAAATGATTAGGATAGAAACCGAAGCAACAACTTTATAACAATTAATTAATTAATATTAGCTATTCGATAGCCGTCTGTTAGTAAATAATACTGCGTAGAGCATCCCTTATCTGAAATAATAAATTGATATGTCGGTTTATTGTTCGACGCAGGTCCCTGTGAATCATTCGAGAGTTGAATCAGATTGCTATTTTGATATTACATGGCATTCGCACCAGGAATTCATAAATTCTGAACGACTCGACGTTGTCATAGTTATATAAGTTTCTTATACTCTCTCTTTTATCTCGTCCAAAATTATGACGATGGAGACACTGTGGTTTTATTTGACATCCTTTATTGGACTGTAAAGGCATAAGTGTTTTCAATTTTCACTGCCGTCGTTTCAACAAAGCGACGTACATGTTTTGGTACAACAGGACGCCAGCGGCATACATAAAAACGTGTTAACATGTAGTTGCATGTTGCATTTAGTATTCATTTGGCGTTCGTATCCGATTTGGTAGGTCCCGTCCGGTGCACGACCTTAGCTCACTGGCACGAGGTGCAGTACAAACGATATCGCGGCCAGATTTCGTTGAATCTTTAAGTGGATACAGCGAAAAAGATTTGATTCTGGGAACATGTTAGGAGGGTAAAGATATTTGGTCAATAAAGTTTGTAGCTTCATATATTATAAATTAACATGCGTGTATTATACAGTTAAAAGATGAAACATGTGGTACGAATGATTTACAAAGTTTATTTAGGACATTAGGACATTAGTCTTACGCGTCACTATTTTCTATTGAATACTTTGCTCATGAATCCATACAAGAGATCCGAGTAGGTACGTGGGCTTATTCAGCTTTGGTGGCACGCGATTCGCGGAAGTTTGAAATGCATTCGACCATAATATGGTTTCTTTGTATTCTTTTTACGAATTAAATATAAAAAAATGTTTCATATAATTATTAAATTGGACCTTATCAGATCCGCATTGGAGTATATAAACGTGAATTTACATTAACAAATTGTCTCTCATTTTTCACAACTATTAAGATTCTACGACAATACTGACTATGCGGAATAGAATTCTAAAAATAAAGAGTTGTATAAGAAATTGCAAAACAACACTAAATCTAACCTAACTACTATTAAAAAACTCATTGTAGTTCAAAATACAGATCTGAGTAGGCAACATAGTGGATGCCATTTAAATGCACATTAAAAATAAAAAGACAAAAATAGCCCTTATCACTAGCAATAATTTACGCTTAATTTATTAATTAAGGAAGATATTATCGCAAGCGGGTCGTTGGCAGAGCGAATTTAGACGCAGGAAAGGTCGACAAGACTGACTCACATCATGATTCGTTCCACACAACAGAACACGAGTCTTGGAAACCGAGATTATTAAACTAATATTAGTAGACGCGAGATGATGCCAATGAATAAACTTTTGTCTATAGAATAATCATTTCAGAAAGTACTGCTTACGTATTTTTAAAAATCTTACAAGAAATTTACATGTGAGCTAATGAAAATTATATATGGTAACAATTTTATTTTAGACTTAAGAGTTTTATTTTCTTTTTATTGTAAAATTTTATATATATTATTTTATATATATTATTTTATATTATTATTATTATTTTTTTTTATTATTTTATTATTTTTATTCATTAATTCATTCCAAAACTACACGTCATTACACCTACCATATTCAAAAATGCACTACAATTGATGGCTGTAGCCTATAAAGCTTTATTGAAGACATTTTACGGCTAATCCAAAATAAAGAAAGAATACCTAAATATTGAAAAAAGATGACAAAAACCATTAAAAAAATCAAGGACGAAACGTAACACATTTAAGTAAAAGTAAAATGTAAAAATAAAATACCCTATCTCACTTTGCATAAAAGTATTTACGTAATATTTACACGAAATATGATAATTTAAATGTGATCAGAGTCAGCACGCCAAGCCAATTCCAACGACCTCCGAAACATAATGGTAGGAGTCATTATTTTTTTCCAACTTCACATTACAATAGAACAAAAACCTCTCAAATGTTCCGCAAAAAACAAACGGTAGATACGTTGTGACTCACGGATACCTTGGGGTTTGAGGTCTCCAGTCTTGCTCTGATGAACACTTAACATTTTTCTATGAACAATTCAGAGGATTTACTGTAAATTTTACATTTACTGCAAAGAAATTTCTAACGAAGTAGTGACGACATTTTGAAAAGAGTAATAAAGTAACTCAATAACAAAACTTTGAAATTAGTAAAAGGATAAAAAATAAAAGTGATTGATGCACGATGGTAAGGTGATAATTTTGACCCAACCACAATACATGACTTTTTTCAAACATTAGCTACACCTCTCTTACATTTCATACAAAACAACAAATTGGACTTTGCACTATAAAAAATCCGAAAGAATCATTAAAATGCGTGTAGTATTAAACCATTTCTACTTTTTGCACTAAAGTCATTTGAGTATAGGTATCCCAATTTTTTTTTATGGCAATAGGGACATGCACTTCACATTTTAATCGTCCGTATTTAAATTAAATGGAAGACAATATAAAACTCTTCTTTTTAGAATAATAATATTTTTTTAATTGCGTTATTGTGAACTTATATGATTGTTACTAATTTTATTTAATTCTGCTAGACTAGCAGAAATTTGAACGTATGCTTAATGAGCTCTTGACGGCAGAGAAACAATGGGCCATTTTAAATTATTTCACAATTATTTGAATAGCGCAGCGTTTATTAATCGTGCCACTGGAAATGTTTTTCAGAGATTTATTTTGAAAATAAATCTTTAAGTTTATGTATTTACAAGAAATACGATATCGAAACGTTTAGAAAGCCATCACAATATCAAATATACTGATATATAACTAACATATTTAACAAACAAATTGAGTAAAATTAACACATCCAGGTCTAAAACCCAATACAAGGAAAAAAATCATCTCAATGTGAGAACAGAAAATAACCTACCAACCTACCTACTATTCATGAAAGTAACCTTGAATCCATGAGACGTGTAGGTTATGGATTACAGACAAGCAAATTTCACTTGGCCGAGCGTCCACAGGAAACTGGTGCGGGTATCGTGATGCGACCCGGTTCGCTTCGTGAGGTAGTAACATGGATACCAAAACAATCGCCCGAGGCTCCTTCGAGAATGTAAACGCAAAATACAGTCAAAACATTTGACCTGCAAACGAAAACTTTCTCGGCACAATCGTGTTTACTACGCCTTAATGCAACGTAAGTGCGCCATGCTTATGGTCTAGATAAAGTGAATATAAATGTTTTGTTTAAAAGTACACGTCTTGGAACTAGATGTCAGCTTGTAAAATAATAGATACCTTTTAAAGGGATATAAAGAGTGGATTCCATAAAATACAGTATTATTTTACAATAACTACCTCTTAATTAGTCTCTCTATGATCTTAATCTTAACATTTTTCCACCGCAAACGAACATTATGAATAGAAAATATACATTGATTTGCTTAAAGTCATTATGAAATCATCAGCGACGCTTTGATTAAGCAACTTCCACCGTGGGTACATTTAAAAATATACTTTCTTTTACTTGAAATAAATAACTAAAATATATTTTTCGTCATAAACCATAAACAAAAAATCAGAACACACCAAAGCTTCAGCTGCAGAGCTTGAATGACGGTAAACAAACAAAAGACGCAAACATTCATGCAGCGCAAGAACGTGTATAGCTACGTCTTTAAAATCGTGCGTCCCATTACGCGAGACGTCGCAACACGTGAATGGGTCATTAAGACAGGCTCGGCTAAGCGTTTCCTACATTACGACGCTGCATCACCGCAACGTTGAAATATGGAAAAAGTTCTTTAATCTGCACTAGCGTTGAAAGTTTTTTGCATATTTTTTCGTTAACATAATCGTCTTTTTGGGTCTTCGTATTATACGAAGTTTCAATTTTTCCCAGTTTGCCTTTCGATAAAAGTGAACTTTTAGCACGATTTTAGTAACAGTTTGCTATTTGTATCTTAAGGCAACTAATAATCAGACTAACAACCGTAACCTACAAGCATATAGACCTGACAACCAATTATAGAAATCCTAGTCTTTTACTTACAGTTTCATATTATAAGACTATAAAATCTTTTATTGTATTCGTCCGGGAGACTTTTACTGTGTCCTTAATAGTTATTTTATTATTACCAGTTCTTAAACCTGTCAGCCCGTACTTGCCAGCTCTTAAAAGACACGCTAAGAGAAGATCAAAAAGATTTTTGAGTTATTAAGTGGGACATCGTGGCTGGCAGGTAGACAGACGCAAACAAGTTTCTTTGGCCCAGTTGGGCACACATGGAAGTAACATTACGAGGAATAAAGGCTTCAATAAAGATCAAAGTTGCATCGAAGTTTTTAAGAAAAACATTTGGCCTAGACAATCCTTTAAAGCCAAACTAAACCTTTAAAATAATTACAATCAAGTCATTTTGCGAACCTTATGAAACGAACTGAATGAGGTTTATTTTAATGTCGTCCATAAACATTGGCTACTTACATTGGCTTCGCGAAATTCTGTCCTACATTTTGCTAGCCTAATGATCGGTTTAGGAGCAAGAAGCATGTCGCCTTAAGACATTTATGGATTTATCAGATCCAATAAGCCAAGTAGGGTAAGTAGTAATAAAGTAAATAGAGAATTTCTAGAACGTACGACTATAAAATTATATATAATCATCTGTCTTAACTCTGAAAACAAAACTAACTAGGGACTTACTATTATCAAAATGCTAGACTTCAAAGATTCAGTACTTCAAAATGGAACGATTTTGTATCATCGGACAAAGAAAGCGTGACTGAACTGAAATTGATCAGTAAAAGTGTTACTAAACGAGCATACCGTTCGACCGATACGGACAAATTGTCTCTTACCGATAAACCGTAACTAAACACCATTTGTATCGTGCGGTGAGTTCGGATGTTAATTATTTTTAGATATTGCGTAAACCGTCTCTCTACACGAACGCTTTACTAGGTTTCAGAATTAACAAACAATGGTCTTGTGAAACAGCGCAGGTCTTTTCGACGTTAAAAGTATGCAATTTCATAAAATGTTATGTTACTTCATGTTAATTGTTAGTTAAATTTGAAGTCTATTTTTTGAGTAACGAGCTAGTTATTCAGAAAGTATCTGGTCCATTGAAAATGCTGTTGAAATATTAGTAGAAAGCTATATTTGCAAGTAATATTATATAAATATTAACAAATAATTAATCATAAATTAAAATTAGAGAATAATAATAAATATTGATGATAAATGCAAATTTATTCGAGCAGTAAATCAATATCGTGTCTTCATAATATCGCAGACCAATGACGATTCAATATGGTTATCAACTCCGTTATTACATATTATGACTATTAATTTCACCGGCGTACACGATTAAAATTCAAAAAACAACCAAGTACTCAATCAAGAGGTCAAAATCGTTATGTTAATTATGAAATAGAACCCGTAACACCATTTCGGATCGTGACAAACAGCAGAATCAATTTCAGATAATGTTCTGATCATTAAAGTGAAACGACACAAGCGTTGCAAAATATAAGGTATGGGAGTTTGAGAATGACATGGTCGATTTGGATCATATTATGCAACGAATACGATGTTGAGACCATTGTATCATCTTTGACGACGTGAATTTCGACGTGGCCATTGTAAAATGCCACGACAATGATGTTAATGTAGTACACAACATTGCCAGTATAGAATGCAACACTCTAGGCTATTGTGAGATGTCAAAACTGACTAAGGTCAATCAAAACGAATCATGCTGAATTAACCTAAATGGTTATATCATTTGGTTTTAACCGTGTTCTGTGTGCCATTATCATTATTTAGATTTAATAGTATTATAGTAAAAACATCCACTTTTTTAACGTTTTTATCGATTCGGCGTATTTAATCTTGATTATTAGTCTATTAATTTACTATATTAAATTTATAGTTACAAAAATCTAATTTTAACAGTTGTCTACATTATAATGATCCATTGTAATGATCAAACATTATATAATTCTCTCTGGATTATAATAAAGGGTTATTTTAATACGGCAGAAACTAGCAAATAGAAAATCATAATCACAGACACAATCATGGTAACAGTTCCTGTACTCATTTAGTGGGACAGACAGACAGATCCAATTTGCAAGAGCAATTTCAACCGTCGTCATCGGTTAACTTGAAGTGAATAGAACTATGGATTTGTACTCTAATTTAGATCAAATTGCTTACCGTGTTCAAAACATCAGATGAAGGAGATAAGAAAATATTAGAAGTATAATTCGACTGAAAATGCAATTAAACGTTTATAGATAATCTCAAAACGTCCTCAATTGCTACATTGGTTTCACAAGACTTGCCGATATTAATTTTATGTTTAGATAAGTCGGTGAATAAAACTCAACACTTTCGAATAGAATGACAAAGATATGTTGGAGTGAAGATGCATCTGTTACTTTCATAGTTTCATATTAATCAGTCTTATTCGGATTAAAGTTATGTCTAAAACAATTGCCAGTTATTAAAGCGTCAGCTGTGACTGTGTTTGTAGGTGAAATTGCTGTTAGCATATATGTATAAGTTGTCGGCGTGAAAGTAATATAGAGCTCGTCCGGTGACCGCGGTGCGCGACGGTTATGCACCATTGAGTTAAGACGCGACTAAATGTATTGGGAATTCATGTACCTATTGTTTCATTGCGACAGTATGAGGCATCCAAATTTTCAAAAACATCAATCTTACATTCTTCAACTCTGCAAGTTAAGCTTGGTTTAGCATTGGATAGTTTTATGTCTAAAGATAAATCCATTCCATTGACACTTACGAGAGAATCTTTTACAACTTAGTTTAATTCTTTTGTACTGATATTCAAAACTCTTATGAGAAGTTTCGTGGACATTTTTTATGAATATATAAAAAAAGGATTTAGCCTTGTAATTGGTTTAATTAGAATACAACTTTCAACGTCCTCAGATTTCTTGTCGTTAAATATAGGGACTCCCTTTGGACACAAACAGAAAAAAATACTTAAATTAACACTTACGTCTGAACGAAATTCTACGCTTGGCATATATTCAAAATATGCTATTGTAATTACCGGAACATCTGTCGGTTAGTCGAATAAATATTAGATACACTTAGTTGTTATGCAAAGTTTATCGCGTTTTGTATTACAATAGGTCTAAGGAAACATGCAATCTTTAGTAAGTTTTACATCTTTCTCAAAGTTGATTGCCGCGATTGCAGTTTTATCTTCGCTGCAATCTGATGCACTAAACGCCGGCTTCTGAAAGGCTTATCCAGTACTTCTGGAACCAGGCATGTTAACTTAGAACGTCTATCAAATCAATTCTAGTTTCTGTAACGTTGATTAAACAAAAATAAAACAGGAACCGAAATCGCATCTGACATATTGATTTGGGATACAATTTGACACCTCTCTTTAACTGATCAATTATTCAAATGAAATGGCACAATTGACGTTCGACAATATATTTGACAGTTTGACTGGCAATAAG
>DWJN01006791.1:0-10420 GCA_018248895.1 Carystus phorcus | reverse complement strand
TCGAATTGACTTCATAGAACTTTCACGTTAATATGCGTTTTATATGAACGAAATTTTGACAAGCCTTTCAGAAACTGACGGTTAGAGTTATTTTAGTTAGTTAGATTATCCCTAATAATGCGCATTTACTTAAAGCGTGTGATCGGAATCGGAATACTTAATACGGCGTATTTGATTGACGTCTGTATTTTCTATGGTCCAGAGATAAAAATATTATTAAGGAATAAAATATACTGGGTTTGTTACGTTCTTATAAATCAATATTAGCGTTCCATTCGTTTGACCTTTCCATGTGTTATTTTCGATGTTTGCTCCTTGGCTTTGTTTGGTCGTCGTTACGGCATTAACGCCTACACACCGCCCGCACTAGCATTCCCTGTATCGCGAGCGGTGTGGACAACACAAATAACCATCATAGACACCTACGGCTCGGTAACAATAATTTATATGTCACACAAAGTTCTACCCTAATCAGAAATCAACAACAGATGGTCATTTACAGTTACATTATACTATATTCTATAGACTATACCGCTAAATGATACTAGTCTAAATGACCTATTGCCTAGTTGACGTCATAAAACATTTTCATTCGAATAATTGTGGGAGTTACTGATAATAATGAAGGGTATATTATTCACATAAGAATCATAAATTTGAAGATCAGCGCTTTTAATATTTTATTATTTTAGATTTACATTTTTGTTTAGTTTATTTACTTCTGAAATATTAATCATTACAACAATTTCTTTTAAGAAAAGACATTTCAGTTGTGACAGCGCGGCGGCTCGTGTCAATTTAAGTAACTTCGGGCGTGATCGGTAGGTATAAAGGTGACCACTAGTGGTTAAAAAAACAATTATATACAATTTTTTTTACTTCGGTCTAGATTCTTAATTTGGTTAACTTTTAACCGACATTTTTAATTTGGTTAACTTAAAAACACCTTCGTTAAATCAGTGATCAGGGAGTCTGTTAGCCTTTTATCTTTTAACTTACAACTATCTACTTGTAAGTAGCATTAGCGGGACAGGGCGCGTCCGATGCTGTCCACAGACAATTCGGGCGGCGGCTAAAAATGAAGTGTTAAAGTGGCCCGTCGGTTAGCTGGCAGCAAAATAAATCACAACTAGTTGTTGTCAAACTCCGTGCTCAAGTGAAACTCGTTCCGCGAGTTTCAGAAAGAAACTCTGTTAGCTGGCACAAGTTTCGAGTTGGTCTACGTGTGGATTTTGTAACAAGCTTACAATTATGTCGCGATGATGAAGTGGAGTTAGTGACGCATTCAGCATCGGAGCGGAACTTCGCGTGTACTTTAACATTCCTAATGTAGTCTTAACATTTCTCATATAAATATATTAAATACCTCAGTTTTTATTTACGCAATTAACACATAATTGATCGGATTAATTCGTAGTTTGTTAGTCAATCCGTCGATTCAGCAATGAAGTGCTAACCGTAAGTCGGAAGTGGGTCAACTTGACGCAAGAGGAGTGTTCGGTAAACACACTCGGCACATCGAGCGGCGGGTAGCGTAGCGCTAAGGGAAATATAGTGGTCGTAAATGAAGCAGATTTCGTATACAGCTCAGCAATTAGTGGCCCATCAACACAGTATACTTGTATAGAAAGAATTTGAATTTTGAGGCGGCGATGCAACTGTATGACAAGTTTTATTAGTCTTCAATTACTAGGATTACATGTGTTAATAATCATTGTTAAGGAGAATACACGAAATTCCGAAACGCAGTAAATTATCAATATACACTTATATCGTTCACAAGTTTGGGTTTCGTGGGATTTTTGAGAACGTTTAGATTATGTTGATATGATATTTTATAAGTATGGAAATAGTGCTTTATGTTTGTCCCGAGGACATTTAAAAGGATTAATATCTGCGAACGTATTAGACGAAAATAATATTATTGCAAATATTGTTATCGCTGAAGCCTGCCTGGCTAGTTAATATTTCATCATGCTTCAGAAACTAAGAAACGACAAATAGTAATATAACAAAATTACTCATAATACAGACGGATCGCCATAAAAAATACATTATAATGTTAATAATTAATTTTGTTAAATATAAGTTAGATTAAAAATATTATACCTTCATTTCCGAATTCTAAATCTTGACTCCTGTAAAAGACATATTAAAAAATAGAACTTTAATTAAATATAAGTACCTATCTACTGCCTTTAATATTACGTTGGCGACCTGTCCAACTCTTGTTAGATTTATTTCTGTTATTCAGTACTCACGGAACTGGAAGGGAATTAAATTAGATCCAGCATGTTTGAGACAACTTGATGATTTTCTCGTTTAAAGACTTGCTCACAATGTTATAATCTGTTTTATTGCCATTTAGATTTGCGAACTATCACGGTAGTTCAGCCGTGGCGTGAATACGCTCTATGTAGCTAGGACGAAATATCAGCGTATAAAATTCATATCGTGAGTAATTGTATCACTGTAAAACCTAAATAACTATTAATATTCGTTGTCACTTTAATGACGCAGTCGCCACACATTATCATGTAGTGGCCCATCTTGCGAGACGTGTCAACCCCGTATAGAGGCGTTTAGGCAAATAGGGAGACGTGTTAGTTCGCAGGGGGGCCGCGGTCGCAGGTGGCGCTGATCGGCTAACAATTACTTGCCGTGAGCCGCGCTACTGACACTACGCTTCAGGCTATAGTGTTAGTTTCCTTGTTGATCGCACTATTGATAATGATGCTCTCACCCTCAACCTAATTGTTACACACTATTGGGGTTACATATGTTCTAATATTTGAATCTGTGTATAATTACAAGCCAGTGTATAATTCAGGCCTAGGGGGCGCCAGGGTTGCACATGGGCGCTACACGAGCTGGAGCCGCCCCTGATAGCGCTACTATCAAAACTGTCACGCTAGGATTTCTGGTGTCGTGGTTGTCACGGACAACGCACAAAGTCATAAACATCCAGACTTAGAATAAAAACTTAAAGTCATCATTCAACTGTCTGTGCTGCCTTCAATTCATTAATGGCCCACTACTGAGCACGGGTCTCTCCTCGTCACTGAGGAGGTCTACAGCATACTCTACCATGCTGCTCCAATGCAGATTGATGGAGGGGTTGGTGGCCAACCCAAGCGTCGGATGTTTTTTAAACCGCCCGAAGGCTTCCGACGATCGCATAGGTTAATGAAAATCGGTTGACATACAGAGAAGAAAAGGTTTCAGAATTGCTTTGTGTTTCATTATTAATGCAGTTTTTAATAACAAACCCGCAATACATTTCCATCGTCTCTTAATATAGCAACTTTGTGGTCGCTATCGGGAGTTGGAGACCAAGCGACAGTAGAATAGATATTAATAAAAAGAAAGTGTTGTCGCGGGATAAAGTTCGGTTCTTAACAAAGTTCCTTTCGGTGTATATTATATTATTTATTAAAATATAACAGGCACAATGATTAAAGTTAGCAACAGAATACTTAAATAACAAATATTCACAAAGGAATCGTAATAGAACTGTGTTCTGCTAAGGTTATACGCAATAGCTTATACTTAGGAAGTAATAAAACATTTATTTAATAAATACACATGAACAGGAAAATTTTAAAATAGAAAAATATTTATAATACATGAATATTAATTTAAAGATTTGTCAACAGATGGCGCTAGTTCAGATTTGCCATTTTTGATCCGTATAATTATATTATTGGTGTAGTCCTTACTCGCAAAGAGCGCTTAGGAACTATGTTCGAAATGGGAAACAGAGCATTCAAGGGCCAAGTACTTCCTTACAACAACAACGTATCCGCGTTAATTGAAACACGTCTCGGCCTCAACTACATATATCTAAGTCGACAATGGACGGCGATCCTAAAGCTGGAATGGGCAAATCGATAGCTATTGAACGTGAACCGGAAGCGTTTAGGCAAACAGCAAGTGTCGGTGCCGCCGCAATTAATGGCAGGTGGCGTGGGCGGCCAAACACCGCATCGACTGTTTACTGCTGCGTCGACGCGCCGCCCACACCTGCGGAACATTGCAGCGGCCGACGACCATACAACTGTCTATAGACGGATACCACGTGGACAAACGTTTAAGAACAGTGGCCGTGCAATTCGGTTTGCTAATTGATTACTAGTCAATCCAAGTAAATGACTTTAGTTCAGCGCATAACTTTTGCAAATATTCAGAAGTAAATTGGTTGTTCATCCTAAAATATAGAAAGCAACAGTACACGTATTGACAGAAATATTACTAGTGTGCCGACAGAGATCAAACAATTACGGATATAAGTAAGTTGTATATTGTATTTATTTCAATGATTTCTTAGCTTCCAAGTATTATTTTTTATATAAAATAAAAATTATCGTAATTTTTATTAAAATGTGGACGTTTTACATTACATTTTATATTAGTTCAAAGAACTGCATAATATGACATGTGTACACCGCTTGTCTGAAGTCATGTTTAGAATGAACGCAAGCGTAATTATTGAGCTCAATAAAATTTAAAGCTCTGCTCGGTTACAATTATAGCGATATCCTTCTAAGTAGCCGAGAAAAAATTACATTCCCACCCAATTGAATAGTGTAGGGTTCATTGCCTTTTCTAACTTAAATAAAATACACCCACGGTTTTCAGGTGACGCGCTTAATTACGTTGTACTGGCGTGTACGAATCAGTCTGTCGGAACTACCTGTCCTTGGACCTTATTTGTGAGCTTAATAATAAAACGCGCATGTACGAGAGCGCCGGAGAACCATCGCGACATTTTGGACAATTTAAAACGCAATTATTCACGAATCGTCGCTAATTAAACGGAGATACTCGTTAATGGTTTCCGCTCGCTCCGGCTTTAATAACGTTACCTTTCAGACTGATCCGTGTTTGCCTTGTAATCGACAAATCAAAGAGCGCCCGCGTGGCCCCGATCGGCTCGTTTCGACTCGAGACGATGTCAAAGGTGTTTCTATAATTTAACGTTTTGATGTATCGAGCTCACGCGCGATTTAAACGACTCGCTGGAGCGGTAAAGTATGAAAATTGAGGCATAAATTTATTAACAGCATGCGACTTTCCGCATTTTCCTCTGTTAACTTTTTATGCTCATATTTATGTCGTATCGATATGACCGTGTTTCGATACCTTGTGTTAGAATCGAATCGACGGATTACTAATTAGGGGATAAAGCTTGAATACAAAAAAAAATCAGCATACAAAAAACATCACACTGGTTTAATGAGTATATTATGAAATAACAAGTAGCTTTGTTTTCGTACTAATAAAACCGTCAATTTGAACACATACTGCGGCGTCATCTGCCGTTTAAGTCGTGTATCGGTAGGTGTATTGACTGAATTTAACACACTTTACCGTTCCTCAACTTCAACCTCAACTAGTGTCTAATGTCATTAAAATTAACTATTTATTACTGTATCATGTTATTTCTTACATAAAAATAGTCTTAGAAATGACACTTATAAAAATATTTTTTTAATATGCAAGTAAAATCGTTATTCTGACCTGTATAGCGTGAACATCTTTCAGAAAACCGTTTCCTATACAGCCCCTGCGCTCGCTTTAACCAAAACGAATGAATAATTTAGTACATGCACATTGTAAATTAATAAATAGAAGCCGTGTAGGGCGATCAACGTTACAGGAATAGCATGGAGCGGCCGCCGATAATAATAAATCGAGAGAACGTTAGTACGAGCCGGTCCAAAAAGCTAGACAAGTGGTAACTAGCAGTGGACCGTTCAGCGGGGAGGCGGGGACTATTAACATCGACTGCAAATTTGTCGGCGCCGGCGAACGGCTCCTTCATAAAGTGCGGGAATAATGTTCACTGCAGCGCTGAAGTATGCGCGCTATCCGCTGACCGAGCGCGGGCTACGGCCGAATATTTCGTGCACCAGTTACGTGCCGCTACAGCCTTTAGTGGTCCCTCGACTAATTTATGTAGCTCTAGACTCAGTGATTTCGAACAGATATCGAACAGGTGTAATAATTTTAGCGATTTACAAGCGTGGGACGAAACCAACGAAGATATACTTCGTTCATAACTTTATAACAATATAATAGTTATATGACTTTTTTGAAGTTCAAACAACTGAAAATTAAGAAGATTGTAAACAGTATTTCACTTTAATTTTTTATATGTAGGTATTGTCTGTTTTATACTCGTATTATGTTTAGATAGTACACTGAACTGCTTTCCAATCCGTCTAATATTATTCATATTATAATTTTAATATTCGGTCTGCACGTTTCCCTATATTATCCTGATACCATTGTTTTTTTATTTTTCTCTTAGGCTAAAATACAACTCCCTAACTATAAGGAACTAATATTATAACTGTAACCGCGTGAATAATCTATTTCATATATTAAATCGTTATTATTATACTAATAATATATGTCGGAAATGACTAAAGTGGCAACACATATATTTATATGGTTACGGGAACGAAATTTTTATTGTAAGTAAACGAAATTTTAATTGTTATCATTATTATTATTTTGGTTATCACTGAGGAGGTCTAGAGCATACTCCACCACGCTGCCCCAGTGCGGATTGATGGAGGGGTTAGTGGCCAACCCATGCGTCGGATGTTTTTAAACCGCCCGAAGGCCACTACCATGGCTTGACGACTGCATAGCAACCTGGACCGACGGCTTAACGTGCCCCCCTAAGCAGGGAAACGCTCAAGAAATTTTTGCCACTAGCGGTCACCCATCCAGGTACCGACCGCCCGCAGTTGCTTAACTCTGTGGATCGCATAGGATCGACGCGAGCTGCCGGACTATGACCGCTTCTGGTGATAATATTTACCACTAGTTGAAATTAAATATCGGCGCGGTAGAGCAGGCCGCGGGGATTTGGGGGTGCAGGGGCGCGGCTCGGCGACAAAGCGGTGCCCGCGCATAATAAAAATATCCGCAGTATTATAACCGCCCTTGAAGCGTACGTGACGTGAGGGCGCGGGGCGGCACGCGCAGATTTATCGTGCGGACGTGACGCGAGTCCCAATGAAAAACGGCCAATAATGTTGCCAGGTGTACACGCCTATTTGTGGGACTTAGCTAACTCACATAGTTTACGGTATACGGCCCTCGTAATTATGAGCCTTAGCGTAAATCTTAAACATTATTAAACTTATCTCGAATGATCTACTGGAAATAAAATGAAAAGCTCCGAACTCGAACCGAATCCCGTAACATACATCACATTTTCTTGGAAAATGTCTTTACCCAAGAGGATAGGTTGTAAATTTTTATCTTAAAAAATGAAAGTGATATTCAAATCCCGCAATCGAAGGCCTCATGAAAATGTATGAAAATAGCCTGATTGTACTTACTATAATCCTATTAAATCTCCGAAGCCGCCAAATATCTCCAAATGCCTCAATGTCGGAATCCTAAATATTTTGCAGTATCGTCAAAATTCGCATTCGAGTCGGGCGCGGGCGTAGCGCGACGGATTACGGGAATGCATTGAATTCTAATTCCGCGTAAACTCGCGCGATTTTACGTCCTCGATTGATCACGGCTGAAGAGAAACACGCGGCTTAGCGCAAGATTACGACATGCCATTCAAAAGATATGAAAACGTACCGAATAATGATTTCGTTTTATTTACAGCATAAACATTTCCTGACCAATACCGATAGTATGTGTTTTAGATTCACACTTTGCAAATTCACAAAACTGAGAAATAATTAACCGCCTTGGAGATTTTCAAGATCTGTTTACATAGTGGGAGGAGGCGATCATGTCATACTAATGAAGTTATCCGATCGGTGACGTATTTTGTATTCTACTATCCACACGTTCCTAAATTCACGTGGCTCTTCGTCTATTAAAATAATTAGCGACCCGTCCCGGCTTCGCACGGGTGCATTGCTGATACTAATTGCACTATAGAAAAACTGTGAACGTATTATATATATATAAACCTTCCTCTTCAATCACTTTATCTATTAAAAAAACACATCAAAATCCGTTGCATAGTTTTAAAGCTTTAAGCATACAATGACATAGGGACAGAGAAAGCGACTTTTTTGATACTATGTAGTGACTATTGATAATACAGTAAGACGTTTCCTCCTCCCGATCCTTGATCTACCGTTAGAAAAATTAAAAAATATGTCAAAACCTGACTTACAAATAATGGGTACTGTATTGTAGATGAATATATTAATGACAAGGACGCATGGAAATAAACAACAACAACCAGTCCTACTTAAGTTAGTAATTGTAATGTTATTTAAGTTTTTATAACTGTTATTAGACTAAGTATTTTTTTAAAGATGTGCTGAGGAGTTTCTTTCGCCGTTTCTTCTCCTCTTTATCTACATGAAATAAATGATTTGAGTTTTAGTTTCTCTAATACACTGGTGAATAGTAACAGGCTGTAACATATACTTAATCCAGTTTAAATATTGATCCTTTTAAGGTTTAGATGTTTTACGTGAAATCAATGAAGGTCCACGCGATTGCAGTGATAGATTTCTAATTTGCTTGTTGAACTCTTACTTAATTTTATTTGTTAATCCACAAATAGGAGATTTTTAGGTTCCACGCAAAAACCATGCTACGCCAATAGTGAAACAAAACAAATTAATTAGTAACTGTTACAGTGCATTAATTTATCGTCATACTATCTGAATACTTTAGATGAATATGCACCAGTCGTGATTGTCTCGATATCGACGCCCGATCGCCGGCACGAGCGGGGTATCGATTGAACTCCCAAAATAAACTTTATATTTATTTACCACGGTTAGGCCTTCGCTGGGAACTGCTAAATGTTTTACAGATACGCGAGCCTACAGGTTATTAGGTCGACGGTGAGGGAAGATGCGGTGTTCATTGTTAACCTCACCATAAAGTGTTGCTATTTTGCACATAAAATAAATGTCCGATTGTAATTTTAAGGCATTAAGCATGTGCAGTGCCGCACATGCATAGTAGTGTCAGTGGCAATTAAATCATCAGAGAGAGCACACGTTTGTTTCTTTTACACGTCGTCCATACAACAAAGTGAATTAAGCGCCATATCGTATACAACGAAAAGTAAACCTTAAAGTCAATAACAATAAATATGCCTTATTATTTCTGCTGCTATATTTATCCTTCCTTACGATTGTTTAATTTCTTATGTACCTTTTGGTAAAATCTTCCAAGTGAATTATGAAGCAGTAATTCTGAACTGATTGAGTTGAACTATACAAACGATTAAAGCCAAAATAGTGGAAGGTCCAAGATGATGGACTAGTTACTTTTATGCATATGAAAAGGTTTAATGTTTGTACTAAAAGCTAACTATAATACGTAAAATTTAATCATTAATTTAGTGAAAATTATGAACACAACTTGTGACTTTGTGTCTAAAGTAGAAACAAGTCGTTTTACGCGATGCTCTTGTCGAATAAGCCGATGTTAAGTCTCACGGAAACTTACTACTTACGGTATTGAGGAATGTAGTGTCAGCACCACACCGCCTGCTGAATAAGCGCTGATTGCGCCTGCTCGCCGCAACTCACTCGGACCACTTTAATATGCTAAATCTGAAAGTACACTGACCAGCCAATTCGTTTTACGATTCATAAGTGTAGAATTGGAAAGTTTTGTATTGAATTTATTACTTATAGTTTTACACTTCTAATGGTTGTTCAAGAAAAGGTCGAGGGCATTAGAGGACGCGGTCACCAATGAGATGGACTGCTTAAATTACAGATGCACTGAACGTACCACAACATCAATGTACAAAAAGGCAGTTATTAGATAGGAATGGCGTCGAATTGTCAAACGTGTCACAAAGATAACCCTACAATGACGGCCACGACCGCTATGCTAAGAGCGCAACGACTAAGAAGATTTCACACGGTTTGATGATAAACTGGTTTGGTTGATAATTCCAATGGTAGTCTGCCATCGTCCCTAGTGAATGCACAACATTAGATGAAATGCCAATGCTCGGCTTGACGGAGCTTTTTGTCAGTCTCTTCTGAAGAAACCCAATTTTGTGACAATACATTTAGACTATTATATTCATAAAATTCTTTTAATTTTATGAGTATAGTTGCACAGTTTCATGTGAAATAATTTTTAATTCTGAAAGACAATAAATTAAAAGTAAAAAATATTTATAATGACAAGCTTTTATGTGAATGCTAAAATATAATAAAATAAAATTCCCTTTAAAACTTTACTATTCACTTATAACATTCTTACACAAATAACATGATATAAAAGCTCGTCGCGAGATTTTACTTTTAATTTATTTTTTACTTTTAACTTATGGTTGGAATTTAACTCGCATTCGTATTCTCGTACTCTCCTGGGTGAATTTCAACAAGCCCATTTTTTTTTTCATTTCGGTGAACTTTTTTATTTGTCCGTTTTTGCGAATTTATTA
>DWJN01006790.1:0-10421 GCA_018248895.1 Carystus phorcus | reverse complement strand
TCCGTTTTCCTATTATCCAAGTCTCCCTATACCGTGAGTTTCCTTTCAGCTCCTCAACCCTTATACAGTCCACAACAGAAACGCTCATAGCCCGGCGACTCGCGTCGATCCTGAGCTATCGACAAAGTTAAGCAACTGCAGGTGTGGTCTTTATCTGAATGGGTGACCGCTAGAGGCAAACATTTCTTGAGCATTTCCGTGCTTCGGAGGGCACGTTAACCCGTCGGTCGCGGTTGTTATTGTAAATAACAGTCGTGAAGCCATGTCGAAAGGTCTTTGGGCGGCTTAAAAACTTCCAAGACTTGGGTTGGCCACTAACCTCTAATGCTCTAGACCTCAGAGAGGACAGATCCAAGCTAAGTAATGAGCTATGAATAGATTGAAGGCAGACCCAATTAAATTCGGTCAAATAATTTCAAAGAGACTCCATCACTTATTCGAAATAAATTGACTACCGAAATTCAAAGAGCAAAGTAATAAGAAGTCGATCTTACTAAGAAATATCGTTGTTAAAAATATCTATAAACGTTTTTAACTTTCCACAGTGAATTATTTTCATAAGCGGAACCCCGTCTATGGAAGAATTAAATCATCGTTCGAAAGATGTTATATTAATATTATTTTTATTGAAAAGGTTGATTTAAGAGTGTTAGTTTGTCGGAAACTAAAGAAGAATAAATTTCTCAAGAGGAGAATTTCAAATGGTGGAAGCCAAAAATCGCATTAAATTCTCATCAGCATTTTATTCTCACAATGCGCTCGACTGTTCTCATTCCATTTCTTATTACAGTATCTTGTTTGTGTACAACTCCGTATGTACTAGCTGTTGCCTGCGACTTTGCCCGTGCGTCCTATGATGGGAACGTGATTCCCACATAAAGACAATTGACATTTACTGACGACCACACAATTGATGTCTATTGGATAGATGGAAAACCATGGCGCAATGTGACAGAGCAGATATTAAAATAGCTAGTTTAATTCAGGTTAAATTTCTATTTTTGATATGTGTGTTGTCCATGATACCCATGACACAGGGAATCCTATCAGGCTATAAGTGTATAGCGACATTGTTTCACATGCGCAAGCAATGAATTTTGAGAAATTATAGTTATTTTCTTTCCTTATTTGACCCTGTAAGCTCCTCCTTTTCTAAATACGTTAAAATATATTGCTTCGTTATTCCTAACCAGAAAGCCAAATACCAATTTTCATAGGCTTCGAAATTAGCGAATTTTGAAACTTCGTACCCTAATTACGCAGTTGTGGTTTTATCTTCGAAATACTTTAAAACAGATATTACTTTATTTGAAAACTGTAACTTTATTTACAAAGGCGGCAAAAAAATAATTCTAAACTCACGCAAGTTACTTCTCCACTTCTCAACTAGTATATCAAATACGAAGGAACCAAGACAATTCTAAACTAGTATAACAAATACGTAGGTATGAGCATAAATGTTCAACATCGTGCAGGGATATGCCGCGCCTATTGTTTCCAACAAGTTTTGGTGTTAAGGTATTCCTATTACAATAACCCTCATATCAAAGTTCTGTGCGATATAATTCCTTGAACTTGCTCTTAGTACGCTGCGATATATTAGAGAGGAATCGCCAAACTTACATAGTCTTATCTTCTATACATAGAATACAGATGTAACTGATCGCTGTCCGCTGTTCTATAGACCTAAGAGTACCAGAAATTCGAAATTATTAATATCTACTCATTTGTGGATTCAACGTCGCATGTGGCGCATAGGAACAGTCCTGGGTTTGATTCCCAGCGAAGCAAAAATTTGAATGATGAGTTCAAATTTCTATTCTAGGTCTGAGTGTATCCTTGTCTTTGTGTGTAACACAATTCCAAGCTTTTAAATTTGCTGTTTCTTATGGTACAGCCTATATATATTTCAGTTCTACGCTATTTCCGATTAGTAACCATGGTAAAATAATATTAATATAGAGGTGGATAGTAAAGGTAATTTTTGTTTACATGAATTCGAAAAATCATTTATCCCAGCAACACACGAGAAAGTTCGACGGGAATTTTCTTTATCACAAATGGCGCCTCTCGATATATCCGAAAGAAACATATTCCGTTCGCAATGTTCTCGAAACAACGAAACAGATTGGAAACACGTCACTTTAAAGCAAATCCCCTAGACAAAGGATCCGGGGAAATAGAAATGTAGTGTTGATCTTGAATTGCAAGGAAAAGCTTCTCGCGACGCTGCCTTTGTTCCTTACACTTAGCACGTTTGAAACTTAGCACTTTATTTCTTGCACTGCAATTGGCATTATTTCTACTTGTTCATATCCAGAAATGTGAAACCAAGACACCGGATAAGCATATCCGGATAATCATAAGACTACTCTGGTGTATATTAAAGACATCACCAACACATTGCTAATCAAATGTAAATCGCTTATTGCCATTAATGGCCCACTACTGAGCATGGGTCTTTCCTCATCACTAAGGGGGTCTAGAGCGTATTCGAGCGTTCACCAAGTTGCTCCATTGCGAATTGGAAGAGTTAGTGGTCAACCCAAGTGTCAGATGTTTTTAGTTTTTAGGCCACCCGAAATCCTTGACATGGCTTGCCGACTGTTATTTACGATAAGAACCGGGAATAACAGCCTAAAGTGCCCCCCGGAGCACGGAAACGCTCAAGAAATTTTTGCCACTAGTGGTCACCCATCCAGGTACCGACCGCCCGCAGTTACTTAACTCTGTCGATCGCATAGGATCGACGCGACCCGCCGGGCTATGAACGCTTTAAATTGCTGATAAGGAGGTCTTTAACCTTTGAAACGAAAGGTGATTAAATGATTAAAAACCCTTCTATCATCAACAAATATTATCAACTTGAAACTGGTTGCATAACAAGATCAACACTGGTGTATATCAGTTATAACAGGAATTAACAGGAACTAATATAGATCCTTATTTCATGCGGAACAATTAATTACACGAGTTATGATGCAATAATACATGACTGTACATTGTATCCTAATGTGTACTATTTCAGACCTGACACTGGATATGTGAAATTCCATTAGAGAGTAACAATATCATATTTGCGGCATGTTCCAGTCTTCATTAGGAGAACAATAGATATCCGGTAACTTGCTATTTCCACCCGACAATATCCATTAGCGAAAAATCTTAGCCACGAAATTCCAACAGAAAATTCTTAACTAAACTTGTCTTTGTTATATTTATATTAGACGTGGAATAATCAGGGACCCTGATAAGATATTTGTGACACAGGGGATTTCGCAATGACCTACTGACCGTGAAGGAAGCGGTTATTCGATTATCAATATTTTTTTCTGACTAAGGATACTCGTTAAGTGCAAAACAATTTCCAGTGCTCATAGTACATAATAATGGAGAAATTCTCAGACGTCTGGCGATGGATGAACTTTGAAGAATTTTGTATGATTTTGAAATTTAAAATTCTAACAACTAAGCCGTAGCAAAGAAATGAGACACAAAAGTTCATATAAAAATACAATACACTTTTATTCAGTGTACTTGATTAAATATTTTAGAACAGAGACAAACGTTTGAATTTAAATTAAATTACTTCAAAATTGTATTCAATTATTTCCATTTAATTAAATGTATTCAATTTATATTCACAGACAGAATACAAATATGTGAATTTCTGCAGTATTCGATGTTGGTGTCACCGAACTTTTAATGTTTATTCACATGTGCGACAGCAATACAACAAATAGCAGAATAACGTTTTCGGGCGATAATTTATACGAAAACGCAATTTTTCACGTTGTCGATAAATTACAGTCCAAATCAAGAGCAACTCATTTTGTCGTGTCACTGTTAAACATGGAAAGAGGTACTTAAAATAATAAAAATACTTACATATAATCGTTTATCTACACTGATATTTTAAAGAGGAAAACTTTGTTTGTTTGTTTGGTTGTAATGAATAGGCTCAAAAACTTCTGGACCGATTTTAAAAATTCTTTCACCATTCGAAAGCTACGTCATCCACGAGTAACATAGGCTATATTTTAATTTGGAAAAAAATATGGTTCCGTAAGATATTTGGGTTGTTCGGACACAAGGTGTAAAAAATCAAATTTTATATGGCAAAACAACGTTTGCTGCCTCACCTAGTAGTATATTAAAAATAAAACGATTTGTGTTAATAAAGCTAGTACTGCATTTACATCGAAAGTGAATAAATGTTCATCAATTTGTCATCTAAATATTCTAGGTATACAATTTTGCAGCTATTTAACTAGGTTAATTAATCGACTAAATAATATAATGATAATCAAAAAGACGAAGGTAACTCACCATTAAGTGGAGGGGAACTTAGTTTATAGACTATTTACGTAATACTAATGAACCCGACTGCCTAATGTGCCTTTAAAGCATAAAACGTCAAAAAAATATGTGACTATTAGCGGTCCAGGAGAGTTCGTTTTTTGCTTCACTGGTCCACGTTCAAAGAGCAAGTCTTTTTGTTCTTTTAGGTACCCAATAAATGTATCCATCCATGCAAAAAACCTTCAATATCCACAGCTAGACATAGCCTCCCCTAATCTATAACACTAACTGGTTTTAAGCCGTCTGATACCAAATAAAATACATGATTGTTAACTATACTAATATTATAAAGCTGAAGAGTTTGTTTGTTTGTACATACTAATCTTAAGAACTACTAGTTCGAATTGGAAAAATCTTTTTGTATTAGATAGTACAGTCACCGAGAAAGGCGACTATATAACATAACGCTACGATCAATAGGAGTTGAACATCGATGAGAAATGTTACAAAAACGGAACAAATATTCAAAGGTGTTACGAAGTTCTCCGGCTCTACTACTACCGTGTATTATGTTGTACAGTCTATTATTCAAAACTAAGCCACTCCAAGCTACCGAAATAATCAAATCCATATCGCTTTCACGATATGACGGTGGTTATAGGCACAGTAGCGTGTGATGTATGCGAAATATGAAGCTAACCTCAATTTACTTTGCAAATGTTATTCTGTGAATTTCCTTGCGACACTACTCATATCCATTAAGTTATTGTGAGTAGAGGAAAGCCATTTACATATTGAATTTTCTCACACTTTCTTGACAAATTCGGCAGAATGTTCTTCGAATATGTTTATTATTCGAGCTGAATGGATGAATTCTTTGTTTGAATCATGATTGATAGTACGAACTTGTATGGTTTTATCACGGAGAAAATAATGTATAAATGTGTGTCGAACCTACATAATAAATAGCTGTCTGTGTAATCGATATGTTCAATTTATTTATTTCTTACACTGCTAAGCTATACAGCTTCTTGTTTAAAATATATACATATAAGATCTTACGCCAACAATTTTTGTACAAATTTTATTTTGTTCTATTACGTTTTAACAATATTCAATTAAAATTTCTATATTAATGTAGTGCCATTCAAATTTGAGCGTCTTCTAACGACTACTTTTTAATGATCTTTAATAATGTAATGTCCCTAATAATGCGGATTTACTTGATGGATATGACTAATCGGAATATTAAATACGACGTACCAATTGATGCCAGTTTTTCTTTTTTCATTGACAAAGCGAGTAGTTAATTTACCTTTAATTCAAGAATGGTACGACAACAATTTTTATTATTTAAATTGTATATAAAGTCGTTATTATATATTATTCGCTATTTTTAGTTATTTCCATTTTAATTTCCATTTTTCCAAGTATCTAAAATTCTAATCACGGGTAGCAGCACCGATTTTGCATTTCAATATGTCACGGCGTTATCCATCGTGTCACGTGTCACGACCATAACGAAGGCTCTGCATTGAATGGTCGCAACAAATTCGCCGTCAATTTGTCACGCATCTTAAATTACAAGGTAACAAGTTGAAATATTTTACAAATTGCTCTTCATTTTTCAAAATTCTAAGGTCATTATCAATATATTCATGGTTCTGCTTTAAATTTGATATTGGATATATCATACCTGGTTTATATTATAAAGAGCATTAGTATGTAACACAATGTCTTCGTGACGAGGGTTTGCATTCTCCCTGTCATAAAATGTCAGTGTTATAAGTTACCCTTCAGCTTGGGTAATATTTCCTTGGAAGCAATATTATTCATAAGCAGTTTAGTTAAATATTTTAGTTTATTCTGCCAACTTAAACCACGTCTAAAATCTGTAGCCCTTCACATGGGTTAGCATTGATACCTCTATTAATTCATTTCATGAAAAATACTGTAATTGGATGTAATACTCGGAAAATTGCGTGTACTGTGTTAATACATTAAATAATGAAAACGAAAGCAATGCAAGCTTGTCCGAGTCCAGTTTAACCAAAACTGAATTCTACTGTTGAACAGCCCTATTAATCTTCCTTTGTGTAAATTAAAAAGTCTGGGTTTCTGACTGGATGATTTGTAATTTTGTCACGTAAAAATGCTTTCGCATTTACTGTCCGCATTTCACGGTGTCACGGCACCGAGCCAGTCAGCTTGTCACCCATAACTCGTGGCAACGTCGGCGAAATGGGTCTCAATCGTTTTGCTTACTCCACCGATGTTTAACATGTCCTATTTTCGGTAATACATGGAAAAGCTATTGTAAATGAAAACGAAAGTAATTTTTCGTTATGATATACAAAACATTATATAAATCGAAATAGGTGATAAAATACAAATCTATAAAAAAATATCTTAAAAGTAAATGAATATCAGATAAAACAAAAATTTTTCAAATTATTTTTGTAAAGAAAAAAAAGATTGCAATTCGAGGTTAATGGTTTTTAAAAAATAAATCATCATTATAAACTTAAGAAAAATCAAATAACTGTCAATACTGAAAATAGATATAACCGGGTATCTTGTTACCCAAATATTCTTCTAAATAACCAAATAATAACTAATAATATGCCTACACTTTAAAATTCTTACAAGATAACAAATCATTATTAAAGTACTAGATATCATCTTGCGATTCATTCCTATATAATACAACCTTACCATTTATTAACTTCTGACTTTATACCTAGATTAGAAAGAGAAAAAAACACTGTGTTTACCGTCAAATCTAAGTCTAATAATAATAATGACGATAAATTATCAAACGTCTATCTTAAACGTAATTCATAGCTGTGCTATTTCAGCTGGAATGGCGGCGCAACGATAATGCAGTATTCTCATATTTTAAATTTTCTTTTCCCTAGCTTAATGTAATAACGTAGATTAAGGAATGTAATTACTAACACACATGAGTATAACACAAATGATTCATATTTTCCGAATCATCCTACGAATAATAAGAGCCACCCAATAACTGAAGGAAGTATCCTTTCGCGATAACTATTAATAGAATCATTTCTAACTTACGCTACACCTAAAAAGGAAGAAAGTAAAATATCACGCTTGAAATTGAGAAGAAATTGTTTCAATTTCACGTATGTTGGCACAAAGAATTCAAACTAAACACACCGTAAAATAAAACAACAAAATGTATGTATATCAAGTTATACCTACTTCTTGTAACGCGTCACGAAAAACGATCAGTGTATTTTCGCGATGTTGAAAGTTACATGCGATGTATTATAGCAGGATTACATAAGATTTGAAATAAACCGATGGAATGATACGGTTTTTATTATATTTCTAGGTGGACCGGCTAACTTCCTTTTGCCTAACCATCCATGAAAGATCATATAATCACATACGTAATTTGACATAACTTACATGAAAAAACACTAAATGAAAACTAAAATATTTAATTAAATTAAATTTTATTAAATTTAAAATATTTCACTGGAAAAATATTTTAAAATTGAATATTAATCAAAGAATAATGTTTAAAATATTTATTTAAATAGATAGCCATTGAGTACAAATTGAGTAATGCAAATGTATAAAACCAAATGAAAAGAACAGCGAAATAAATTCTGTAGCTGAATATATATCTTGTAGAACACAAATACAATGTTAGATTTATAAAATGAAAGAAGTAAAATCTATTCTAATACTGTCTTCACAATTTGGCTCCAAATAATATTGTGAAAACTATTGGTTTAGCCTAAAGGAAGCTACGGGAAATAAAAGTGAAATTCTTTTGACTAGAAATGTTTATATTATGAAGTATAATAAAATTCCATCTGCCTAATTTTATGATATTCCAAAACACAATACCTTTACAAAACATCTTTACCACAAAGAAATTTATAGCGCCAAACGTGTACATTGTCACCATATAAAGTTGATTTACGTGACCTAAAATGTCTTTTACAACGTGTAGCGCCCTTGTGGAAACCCTCGGGGTACATAATTGAAAAAGCAACGTTAAATCGAGTTGAACCTCTGAACGCGATTATCATTTTAGGATTACGTGAAATACATATACCTACTGTCTGAACATAATCTTCTTAATATACATAATGTAAATTACGTGTACGACTCCTAAACCGATTTTAATCAAATTTTGCACACCGTGTGTAGTTTGATGCAACTTAAAACATAGGATAGCTTACATCTCAATTTATAGTCGCAATATTATTTTATTGCAAATTATTTGTTTAATATTGTACAAAGGATTAGTTCCACAAGATTGTAACAGATGGCGGTGTAAGGTAATTAGTCGGCTAAATTGAGTATGTTAACCTTAGTCACAGCAAAGCGTGGCCGGGTCTGCTAGTGTATTATATTTATGAATACTTTCTAGCTCGGCAACCATTATTATTATACTCTAACCCAATCATCATATATTAAGATTGATTCTCGTGCCGTTATTCAATGGATAGTTGCCCTGTAATGAAGACAGTCGAGTCTGCAGAATCGGGTTATATCTGTAAATCTAGTTTGGAAACCTATGTAAGCAGAACATATCACTTCATAGATTTAAATTCATAAATAAAGTGGATTCGGTAACAAATACTTAGCATTATTCAATTTGTGCGTGTATTTTTAACAGAATTAAAAAAAGAAGGAGGTTTCAAATGACTGTATTTGTTATATATTATTTAATAACTTTAGACTGGATACTTGAAATGCTCATAGCCCGCGTCGATCCTATGCGATCGTCAGAGTTAAGCAACTGCGGGTGCGGTCGGTACCTGGATGGGTGACCGCTAGTGGCAAAAATTTCTGAGCGTATAAACTCAGAAATCGAAATATTTAATTCGACTTATTTAATCGACGTCGATTTTTCTTTTGTTCATTGACGAAACGATCATATGACATATTTGTTTTCTGACAATCTTACAATTTTCTCGTAGCCCGTTTGCTGTCTTTGTTATAAGAAATGATCTCTGAATTAATAATTACTAAACGGAATTATGATATACTTACGCAGTCTAGCCTATTACCTCCCGATTTATTAAAAGCCATTTTATATATGACATAAATTGTTTAGTATATTTAGACCATAAACATATTTGTAAACCTTAAAAGATAAAAGAATATAAACGACAGTAAAGTAACTTTATTGTCATTATTACGACGTCACTAAGAAGAGCAACACTTGACGTCCATTTTACGAGTTTGCGACAAACCAGATGATCTAAAAACAATGTCTGTAGACTACGCTAATAAAATTACTCTGCATTGTCTCAATAAACCTGTGAGATACTTTACCATTATTTTTATATTTATTAACGTTGGAAATTACAGTTTATTCTCGAAAGGAAAGATTCTTGTCATTCTTGGAAAGATAGATTCTCAAAAAACAGATTTGTTGTCATGTGATAAGCGCAAAGTACGTACAAGGAGGTAAGTGATATAAAAATAATCTAAAATAAACTTTTAGGTTATTTTGGATAGGCAAAGTCACATCTACTAAGATTAGATTTGTCCCCACGCAATGACTCCAATTATCTTGGTCATCTCCAATATAAATTCAAGATGCAAAATTAAGAATATTGTCTATATACTTTCAGTTGCACATACTAAATATATGATAAAGAAACCTTACTCAGCTTGAAGATAATCTGTACAGAACAGCTCAATATATCACGTCTCACGTGTCGACATTCTGTTATCAGTCCTATAGGGCAGAGCTGATGCTGACCCGACTACAGAATCGGCCGGGAAGTGCTGGGGTAAGAAGGCCAGTAAAAGTATTAGGGCTGCCATACATATTTTATTGCGCTACAGAATAGGGGAAAAATTATTTACATTTTAAGTATTCTTCATATCCACTAAAATTAACCTTGCTACCTCGTTATTTTAACCTATTTATTCTACCATGTGATTCTAATTTAATAATGAGGAGCAAGTTAACAAACATGAGCGACTTCAGAATGTCTGAGTGTGTAGAGTTAACACTATATAAGTTTATGCTTGATTACCCGCTGTACTTGCAATAAGGGCTGTAATGGACTGTATGTTTTGACTATCGTTCGGTTGTTGCGTTGAGACAATAAAAAGAC
>DWJN01006789.1:0-10422 GCA_018248895.1 Carystus phorcus | reverse complement strand
ATTGACGTTTGACAATAGATTTGACAGTGAATTTCTTAATTTTTTCCTTGATCAGCCTTTCAGAAACCGGCCGTAAGAATATGAAGAAGACAAAAACATAGCTTTTGCACAAAACTAAGGCAAAACTTGCTAGTTTTGTTTACTGATAAATTCATATCTTTATCCTTATTCACTTTATTTCTTTCCACCATAGTGATTGTTTACCAGTACCTACTTTTTATCGTATATAACTAATAAAATAACTAGAAATGGAATAAAATGAACAGAGAATATAGGAGGCAGTACGTACTGCGCATAAAATAATTGTGTATGGTAGGTAAAAATAATTGAAATCGTATTGAGCTAATGTTTGTAACAAATATGATGATTACATATTTATTTAATCTTCTTTTTTATTTTTATATTCTAAATCATATGTTATTCATAACCAAGTACTGTGATATTCAATAAAAAGAAATTTATGTCAATATCTTTAGAGATATCTCTATTCATAAAGGACGACTTACTTCTTTTAATCAGACATAAGGTAACATCTACATGAATGTTTATTTCATCAATACAAACGGGAAATAGCAAGAAATAATGATAGAATAGCGTAGATTCGAAAAACATTCATGCGAGAAACTTGAGAAAATCCTATTAGTAATTTGCTCATCGAATCGACATAAATCAAAGTAATATTACCTACATCGATATTACGATGATTAGCACAAAATTGATTGGAAATAAAGTTCATGCGGTCAAAGGTTAACGGAAAACCTTTCATGGGTGAAATGTTACGAGTATGTCGAAATAGCGATGTACCATAACAATACAAGTATTATTCCACCAAGTGCTTCTGTACCCATTACATATTCATATTTCCCTTCGGCTGTCTGGCGTCTTGATGAACTAATTTCTACTTGAACTGTCTTAACTGCTATTACGTAGAAGAATATTTGACCTGCTGGTTCCCTTTGGATAAGCTTTTTTCTAAAAACGATTGCGTTTTTTATTTCAGTGAATTCTATATGGAGTAAGCGAATTTACAAGCCCTTTAAAGTTTAAGCAGATAAATAAAGTTTATACTTTACGGAGGAAATGAATTATAACATTATAAGTTCTAAAAATAAACAAATGTGTATATTGAAGCCACTTCAAAAAAAAACAAGGAGGTTCTCTATTCGTCTGTATTTTTTTAACATGTTAATAACGTTTTACTAGATGGATAGATTTTAAAGATTGTTTTTTTATTCGAATTCTCTTTGTCAATGGATACAAGCAAAAATTCGCCTGGTCCGAACTCGAGCATCAAGTAAATGCGGCATTTAGGAGATAACACAAAAACTACTTGTCAGATATCGCTCAAATTTATATGGGATCCCATAACAAGCAACAGCTTTCGAATAGAAAAAGACTCATCCATATCCATACACCCAGTAAAAAGTTACGAAGTAAAACACATAAAAAAAAAAAAAATACCGACTAATTAAGAACCGCCTCCAATTATTAAAGTCGGTTAAAAGCAAAAATAAACAAAAGACCCTTCATAGTAACTCCCCTATTTTATTTTGTCCCGGGAGTACTTCGCTACATATACTATAGTTTGTTTAAATTATATGAGTAAGTGGTCGAATAAGCTTTTTTAAGTTAACCTATAAGTCTACTCGAGTTCAAGTCAACTACAGCGAACAAGCCAAGGTCGTTGGGATCTTTTAGTTTGATCTCAACGGTATTCAGATCAATATGTCCGCTGTAATAGGATGTGAAAGATTGACAGACCGTTAATAGAAAGTTATTTTCTGTCTGAAATTTATTTTTACTTAATTTATTGGTAATAAATAACTAAGCTACATCTTCAGATATTAAAATAGCAAAGGATTGTATTATATTTAGTTTATTACTGTATTTAGTTACTATGGTCATTAGTACATTTTTATGTACCTAAATAGCGAACAATCTTGCCGACGAGTCACCTGATGATAAGCAGTTACTATGAGGTGACGCGTTGCCAGCCATTAAAGAAGTTCTCACCCTCAAGCAACTAGTCGGAATACGTGTTATTTAGTGGTTACTTCAAGCAAAAGGAATAAAAGTTGTAAGCGAAGCAAGGTTTACAGAAATATTATTGTACCAGTTATAATATTTATGGCTTAATAATAATATTGATTACTTTTAAAAAGCTAGCTGGCTTAAGAATACTTTTGAAACAAAGCAGTTCGAGAGAAACTGCAACTTTATTAAATGAGGTTAAAAAAACACAAGTTACCTAACGCTAGGACTTTAGTGGAGCTCAAAATAATAAATATTGAACAGCTTAAGCTTTTACAACACACTGGCATAATACAAACGACTAGATGTCAGAACATTATTTCAAATACATGCAGTTTGGTAATTTGTCAATGACCAATAAAAACTTAATTTAAATTTAATACGATGAATAAAATATTTGGATTTCGGAAGTAATTCGCATCAAGTCTTAAGAACAACTAGTCGTATGTCGCTCAAATGTAAATGGGAGCACCCGATAAGCACCAGCTTTCGAAAAATAAAAAAGTCATCAAAATCGGTACATTGATTAAAAAGTTATTAAGTTACACACGTAAAAAAAATACTGTCTTTTTTGAAGTCGTTATTACGTCAGTCAGTATAAAAATCTGTATTTCCAAATAAACTTACACAAATGTTTATTTGAAATATCGTCTCCTTATTATTTATGATGTAAAAATAAATAAAAACACAATTAACATAGAGATTAAGATCAAAGAAATATAAATTAATAAAAAATGAAAAGGAAAAGTAGGAAATATTTCCTGGCGCGCTATGTCCTTGAGGTCTTTTTCGGTAGTCGGAGAGGTTATTTTTAAAATACAATTTCATGTTTGTGCTTAGTAAGCGATGTAAGTGGATTCAATCTCATAACTAAGGTCATGTTTACGTTATTTTTGGTTTGGGTCTATTACATTCTCGTATACATATGTATATACTTAACTCATTGTTTCACCAACCACCAATACTCGGCTTAAATTTTATTTATGGCAAAGTGAAATATAAAATATTAAAGTACGAATAAAAAGTAGCTCTGTAAGCTCATGTATTAAAATTCGTAGTCACTTATAATTGTATGTTATCTTAATAACTCTTACGTTATGTCAGTGTGCGTCTTGACTGAATTGAACTACCCGCAAGTAGCATATATCGGCGCTGTGCATAGGTAACAAAATTAAAACAAACTGTGAAATGTTCTACAAAATAAGGTACCAAAATTTCAAATTTAGTTGGAATATTAAAGTCGTTTAAAAGAAATCTTACTCACTATGTAATAATATTAGATTTTCAGCCAGGGTTTGGGACAACTAGTCCAATCCCGGTATTAAAATGTCTCCACATATCTTGTTTATTTGTTTTGAGTGCCAAATTCATAGAAAGTCTGAGTTAGTCCGCTATGACATCTCGCTTGGAAGTTTTTATTTGGACTCTTGCAAAAACGAGTCAATTTCGAGCGTCAGATACAATGACAGTTCGTTAACTATTCAGCCACCACAACTTCATTTCAAAATACATACCTTGTATTTTTTATACAAACCTTTTATTTTACGTCTGGTCAAGCTATCGTAAATCAAGTATTTAAAAGTAATCAAGAAGCTAACAAATGTTTTAATGAAATGCATTACATTGAAAATGTACGATGAAATAAATGATAGACTGTGGTATGTCATTCCAAATTTGAACATTTTGGAATTGCATTGCCAAAATAATACAATCGAATTGAGAACCTCCTCCTTTTTTTAAGACGATAAAAAAAGTAAATATTTAGTTGATATGTTGAAATTTAGACCCGGTCGTATCGATCATCAGTTTTGTTCAGATGAGATGTGGCTTGCGAAGCACGAAAGTGCCCAAAAATCTTATTAGATTCCTAACCTTTTAGGATATAAGGGGCTACTTTCAACTTCGTCCAAGGCAATTTCTACTTGTGGGGCATGTCGATAAATAGACGATGCTATGGTGTCCGGTCCTTACTATTGGAGGTTCCTGGATATTGCCTTACACGATTTATTCATATAAATCAGGGTCAGGTTAAGGGGCATCCATGTGGTACATATACATAGTGCTTGGGTTTACTTTTACTGAGAATTATATTAATAATAAAAATGTCAAAAATGTTTTAATAGGTGAAGTTTATGGCTATAAACAAATGTACGGATGCTTACTTGTACATCGATTATGTTATTATGTTGTTCCAATAATCCCACCCTATTTTAATTCACCACGCTATGCAATAAAGGTTGGTAATTATAGAATGTATGTATGTTTACAAGCATACGATGTTCTTCCCATGAGTGGATATATAATTATAAATCGCTCTATCATGGAAGCTTCATTTTCGGTCTCGGAAGTTCAACTATATTGAGTGGAATGAGGGCGGAAGGGGCGTGTACACTTAACCAAATATACATATAAGTATACTTAACCAAATTTTGTTATGGTGTGCGCAGTTTATCGTACCAGTATGTATGTGTGGAAAGTAATTTATTTATTTAATAAATCATTGAGTGTACTGTTTTATCCCACTACGTTAAGTAGAGAAAAACACTCTCCTATTAATGAAACAGATTCGTTTGAAGCAAATTAAACATCACATCGTAGGCAATCATTAACATGCCAGTAAAGAAATCTAGGCAATGATGAGTGCTTCTGCGTATAAGAGATCGTAGGGTTCAAGCAAGAGAGTGGCAGCCAACCAAGCAGGATTCACAGACACTCGCGTATATTATCAAGACTCTAAGCTCATGGCTAACATCCAACCAATTTTTAAAATAAATCGTGAAATTATATTCCATAGCAGTATATAATAGTTAACATATACGTTTCTCATATATCTATTAGTTAGCACCGCTTAATTACCTATCATCAAAAAAACCTCTGTTACTTTGTCTCTTATGACTTTATTCTTGCTTCACGGCTAATTATCACGTGGTTTGATATCGTTTTGGTTCTCCTCGAAGCAAATGACACAAAAGCTCTACAGGCATAATGTAAATGTACGTGCGAAATAATCTTTGTTATATTCGGTGTAGTCATAAAATGATGTTAATAATTTCCTGAGGCTCTGTAAAAGCTTATGTCACAGAGATTTCACACGGCTTTGTCTTTTTCAGATTGTAGCAGACGTCTGCGAAACTCGGGATTCTCATAATGAAGAACATTAGTTCAGTGGAGAATAAGAGAACACATTCGCGAGGTATTTCAGTATAATGTTAACGTTATTTATACGAAATTATTTTAACTGCGGATGTAACAATCGCAGTTGAACGTTGTTGCTAAAACGATTTATAAGTCGTAACGTTTATCGATTTCAATAATTCCCAATATTTTATTACACCTTACAATGTATTGTTGCTCTCATGTTTCAGGTTATATTTGTATTTACTATTTGAACATGGTAACTTGATTTTTACCGGGCTGCGCTTGTAAACCAATTTATCGGATATGTTTGTTCATAGAAATGTTACGCTATCAATAAATTAATAAAGGAAAAAATTACAAATTCATTCACATTTAATATGTAATACTTAATACAACCTGTCAGAATCAATAGATACAATATCTTAAATATTATTTCATTTTTTCGCGGACGCGATTTTTAATATTTAAGTATAAAAATACTTATATACATTTACATAAGGTAAATTATAAAGAAAAAGTTAAAATATGAATTAGAACTTAAATTTTATTACGCTCTTTTAATACATTTCCGTATACATAAATACATAGATTATTCGATACTTAAGCATTAACGTTTTAGATATTATATTTCCCTGTTGGTCAAATTAAGTAGCAGAATTTTATAAGAAAAGTTTGTACCTACATCTTAGTTTATTCAAGATATTATTGAGACAACTGTGGGGGCCATTTACGCATTAAATATGTTCATTATCGAATTGGTTGAATTTTAGGGTGCATTTACAGGTAATGAATTAAGGTGACCTATATTAAAATGTACCTTTGCTCTTTTACACAACGTATATAGTATATAAAACCTTTTAAAATGTAAGTGGAGTCTTGATGCCAGTAAAAATCTGCAAAGCTTTGACGACAACTGAAAATTCTGGACTGAAATACTTTTATACGAGCCACAATGAGAGCACTTAAATGCACGCTGGCTACGAGGAACAGCTTTTTATATTTATATATTTCTGCCGAACCTAATATGACTTTTAGCCTCTCATGAACTTAATATGAATTTTCACATGCGCCCGATAATTAAGTTTGTTGTAAGTTTTATGCGCTGCAAATTTAAACACAAAAAATGTACGCAGTGATCGTGTAATTTAAAAATGTTTCAACTGGGGATTGCCTATTTTCTTCGTTTTTGATAAAAGTTGCCAATCGGATAGATATTTTACGACATGTTCAACAGGATACGTCATATTCACGTCAATTTACACAAAACATTAATTAATTAAACACACAAAACTTATTTTTGAGTTACTAAGTTCATTATTGAAAACTGTATGAAAATCCGTTCCGTATGTTTTGAGATTAGCGCGGTTAGACAAACGCCTCGAGGGAACTCTATAATATGTAAGATTATCATCATTAACATTTTTATGGCATTTTAAAATTAAAAATTTAATCAATGTAGTTTTTAATACATCGGATTTTTACAATGTATCCTTGTGTATTTCAATTGAATGGCTAAATAATTTTAAACCTATACTGTTGCAAACATGCAAATGACAATCTGAGTCATAGTGTTCATTAATAACTATTTACATTTAATCAAACTACCAATCCTGGACGTATTTTACGTCAGTTATTTATTTTGGCATAGATTTAATGCTTTCGTGGCGTGTATCAATCGAAAGCGATTTGCGGTCCGTCCTTAAATGCTTAGTACATAGAAGTGGCAATTTATCATGAGCTCATGTTTTGGAGGGACAGGAGCTTTCATGATAAATTACTTGTAGGTAGCGTTGTTATCTTTAGGTAGAAAAAGTTAATTTTACTGGACACGTGCGGTATTGTTTTAAAAGGTGTAAATAAGTAAAACCGTCTTCAAAAAGGATAAAATAAGTTGAGGAGGGAACTGTTAAGGAAATAAGTGACTTTTTTCTAGATCGTTTAAAAAACTGGCGCCGATTTCCTAAACAGTAACCCTTATCAAGTTATTTTATTCTGTTTGTAGGTGGTTTTACTTTATTTTTGGAAGATTTTTATTTCTTTCTTTTTGGTGGTTTTTTCTATAATGCAGACGTGATGTTTTGGTATAAAATAGTATAAACAATGCATACACAAAGATTGCCTCAATCGTGAGACATTTGCTGTAATTGTTTGAAGACTTCCGTTGCCTGTTTCCGATAATAAGGATCAGATTTTATCCAAAATAAAATGAAACCGGTCCGGGAGCTTACATACCGTCTTAAACACTTTATTTTGTTCATTTTATATTGATAAATAATAAAACGAGAATCTGATCAATGTAATGGAAGTAAATTAAATACAAATTATTACGGTTAACTCAAAAACCACTCGCCGGATATCGCTCACGTTTAAATGGGAGCACGCGACTAGTACAAGCTTAGTTATGTAAAACAAATAAATAGTACTATCAAAATCGATACACAGTAAAAAGTAATCGTCTAACAGACACAAATAAAAAAAGAATTGAGAACAGTTCGAAAGTTTAAATAAATATAATAAACATGTGAATCATTATTAAATTAGTGTCGGTTTACATGTCGCTACATGTTTTTGAAGTAAGAATTTAAAGGTGCAGCTGTATGAAGTTACTATATTCTAAAAGGTAAACACAGTTCTATTTAATTGCCCTAGGTTGAGTCTACAACTAATAAATCTAAATATGAATCCTTCTACTTAGAACTAAGTGTGTTTAATATTGTCCTGGATAATATTTTAAATAATGATTTGATATTTATTTATAATTTAAATTTTAATGCAATTTCTTTCAATACTTGCACGGTGAAAACACAAGTTTCTACAACCTCTATATTAGTAACATTTAATAATATAATAAATAAAAGAACAGAAAGAGTATAAAAGTAAGGTAAAAAGTTTTATTGAATTCAGGATTGTAAGTTGGACAAGTTTTTTGTGCAAACCCTCTATAAAGAAAAGCATGACAGCCCGACACGTGTCTAAAATTTTGACGCCGTTTTTGTCTTCTGGCAAATTTAAATGACAGATGGGTCTAAATAAATTATGAAAGAATTTTAAACTTGAAATACCCATAATACGAATGTAACTGGCGCAGACCACATTAAAACCTACAGTAAAAGTCATCTATCCAAACAGATGCGTACAATAAAGATACTCTTTAATATTGCTTTATATCCTTGTAAACAAAATGTCGGTTTTTAAAATTTGCGACGCTAACAACTGTACCTCGTAGGTTCAATATATGTCTCGGGTCTTTTCTCCTAATGAAAGGGACTAAGGAAGGCCATATTTCACTACGTTGAATAAGTACGGAAGACTACTCGTTCACACGTCTTTGAGAAAATTATCTCGATATTTTACCACAACGAAGCATTCATAAATAACAAGTACAATAACTATTAAGTGAACAATTCGAATAAATTATTTGTGCTGTGCAGGATTCGAACCACATTAAAAGTAATAAGCTGTCTTCTAAGTATTTAATTGAAATTCGGTTTTTTCTTTTGTTAATTGGACAAAGCGATTCTGAAGTTTGCTCATGCGAGAATCATAATGAAATAATAAATAAAGGTATACCCTTTTAAAGTTAATAAGAGAATCATATTCAAACGATTATGCTATATTGCCTTGTAAGATTTATTATTATAATTTGCAACATTTATGTTTTTGTAAAACAGCTCAGCTCTGATTATTTTGTACCCTTGGAAGTAGGGAAGTACCATACTTAAAGTAATGGTTGTTGACGATAATCTGATTAACAAATTAAAATCAATCATCCGGAATAATTGGCTCTGTAGACACGGCTGTTACTGAGTTACGGTATTATCCGATAATAGCATAGAAATTCAATAATAATATTTTACGGTCAGAAATTAACAATAACATAACACACTTAATGATTAAAATGTGTCAAGTTAACTCATGGCTGAGCCTCAATGGGGGCCACGCGAAAATTGGAATTAGTATAAAATTAGTAACTAGTGTAAGCAACAATGCACCTATGAATGTATGTTGTATGACTTTTGCTCTAACCTAAACAATCAGTATAATTGATTGACTTACTTTCGGGAATTTTATTAAATGTGTTTTAAAAAGCATCTAATGTCTGAATACGTTTATTGGCTTAAGAAATATGTCATTTAGTACCCAACTCTCTTCAATTCCATTTTATTGCTTTTACCTATGTGTGCTAAACCGTTCCAGACTGTTATTATGATAATGTTGTGTGCAAATAAACATGCAAGTGTTTTACATTCAAAGTTGGATGGTTTCAACGAATTAATTAGTTAGAGAGTGTTTATCTATTATGTTTCTAGCTCTAATATTGTTTGTTAAGGGAGTATAGCTAGAAATTATATTGAGTTTCACAACTATTTCTAGTACATTGAAAGCATACCACTCGAGATACTATTTCAATTTACACAGAGCTAGCTTGAAACATAGTTAATTGAAGCCTTTTGATTGTGAAACATTAAAAAAGCAATTAATATAAAACATATTTTGTTTATAAATAATAAACAAGTTGGAATGGGCAATATCGTGAAAATTTACATGATACATTACGTAACGCGCTGGCAGTACTACGGCCTCCGCTGATGGACACGCCTAACAAACAGTCTCAACGCAAATCTGATTAGGAAATATATAGCTACTTAGTTAATTTTTATACTACAAGTATTCGTTGTATAGTAGACGGAATATCGGTTAGCAACAACTGCTGAAGCAGTAATGCTAACTGTAATGTTAGAGAGGTCAGATGATACATTATTGCAATTCCCTCCTTCTCGTCTAATTTTCTACAAGCTGGTTCTTGTAATATATAAGGAAGCCGATGTTCTGATTTAGTAGTTTGGAATAAGCGGGCATAAAGTATTTTTTCTTTGACTCCTAGTACATTTATTACTCAAGTTTCTACGGACAATGGTTACTGAATGTGTACCTACCTTATAAGACATTACAAAGTTGATTGTATTATGTCTGCATTCATGGCTTACGAAGATTGACAATCTTGAAATACTTTACTGAAAATAAAAGTTTGGAAGCTTAGGAAAACTAATGATTTCAATTGTTAATTTTTTGGTTTAATTTGTATAAAGATTCTTTATCAACCTGTCTTCAACCCATCAATGACCCACTACTGAACACGGGTCTCTCCTCAATACTGAGGAGGTCTAGACTCTAGAGCATACTCCACCACGCAGCTCCAATGCGAATTGGTGGAGGGGTTAGTGGCCAACCCAAATGTCGAATGTATTTAAA
>DWJN01006788.1:0-10423 GCA_018248895.1 Carystus phorcus | reverse complement strand
TCAGGAACTACTGGACCGATTTAAAAAATTCTTTTGGTGTAAGATAGTTCATTTATAGAGGAAGGCTATAGGCTATATATAGAACATGACGCTAAGATGAATAGGAGAGGAGCAGCGATGAACAATATAGCGAAAACGGCAAAATTTTTAGCTTTCCATGCGTGCGCTGAGTAAACGCTGAAAGTTACTCAAAAATCATGTATTACAATATTGTTCTAGTAGTAGTACTATTTCGGAAAGTAATGGTTCTACTCTAGCCAAGTCCAAGCCAATATCCTCAGCTCATGGTGAACTGTAATGAACAATGGACGTGGGTGTGGCGCCGGAAAGGACCCTGAGAGTTCGCTGGATGATATACCACCATGTTTAATGCAAATGGTACTCACTACATAAGCATGGCTCGTTTTGGTCAGCAACTCGTCGATAGTGCCTTTGGAGTTACTGAAGATGACTTTCGCCATTTCTTGTTCTCGGTGTAAAAGTTCCATTTTGTTCGAAACCTCCTATCCTAATTACTTGAGACATATGTTTCAGTATCTTCACGACACTCATGAACGTCAACTGCGTTCTTCAGATACTTTCGTTTTATCGACTCCTCTTCACCGATCCGGATTTATGTCAAATTCATTCGCTATCCTGGCTATCCGGCTATTGAACGCCTTTCCGAAGGAGGTTGGGAAGGTTAGTAGTGGATACTCTTTTAAACACAAAGTCACTGACCACTCTTTAAAACATACTAGCGAGTAAGATCCATTCCACCATTAACCTTTATTACATTTAACCGCTTTTGTTACCCGATATCCCATATTTATCTTGTTTCCCCTCTGAACTATTTACTACAATAATTTGATAGGTTTACTTTTTGTGTATTCCACTCTCATTCTCTCTTTATTTCTATACCGCCATCGCTGATCTCTATTTAGACTAAAGGTTGACTAGTAGAGAATGCTTTTAGCATTAAGTCCGCCTTTTGTACCATTTTGTATCAGGTATAATAAAGTTTAAATAAATAAAAGCAACTTTCCGAAACGGTGGTAGAGTCAAAAAATGACATGCAAAAGTGTATTGAAATATTAACTACATAAAAATACTGATTGTGAACAAGGTCATAAAAATAAAAAACGGGAAGAAATGATAACTACTTTATTATGATGTGGTATTACATGTGCTCACCTAATACAAGATTGACGAATACAATGGAGTAATACAAGATTGACACCATATTGACGAGTATTTAGATGATACCCACGAAATCTGCAACCCAACCCGACCCACCGTTGTTCATAGTGGTATGAAACAATATTTTAACAAAGTTATCAGAGCTTGTGTAATCCGCCGGTTTTTCTTCGCAAAATATGGCCAGTGAATTACCATTCCTGTCCTGAAGTTCAACATAATTCTGATCACAAAATCTTCCTAAGTCGAACACGCTGAAACGCAACATCAATCGCGTGCTTTTAGGTGTGTTAAGCTCCCACTGGCAAGTGATCTTTTTTCGAAATACTTCTGGATATAGGGGACTAGTGACCTTACCTATTATATTATATATTACTCCTCCGCATCCTTGCCCTCGATCAGTTGTTATGTAATTCAAGTCATACGCAATCGCACTAAAACCTTGTCCGCGACTATGTAATAGTAAGTAACGGCCAGTTGAAAACACTGGCAAATCGGAATATTCATTTGTTATTCTTAATAATGTATTTGTATTAGTATTATTGCCGTCGTGTATTTCTAGGAACACATTTTCAGTAAAATATTCGGGCACAAGATTCATGAAGTAAATGGATATCGTGTGGTTTTCAGGGGCAGTAATGAGGGTGTAACAATCTCTTTGTGTAGTCAACTCTGATACGCTACTGTCGAAAGAAGATTGGATTCTGCCGTATGTTCCTGAGAAATTTCTTCCACAAAATCCTAAAAATACCACCTCGATTTCAAAACCTCTATGGTTCTTAATAGTTGTATCAGGTGAAGTTATCAAGTTAATACTTAAACTCCCTTGCACATAGAAATCTACTGAAGTTAAAGGTTCACACAATTCATATTTAACTGGAAATTTAAGTGTCTCTTCATAAAATAAAGAATGTACAAAAAAGTCATCTTTATTTTCATTCAAGATGTAATTTTGCCCTAAAGATGTATTGTATAGTTCGGAATTGCCAGCTATAATAAGTTTATCTTTATTGCATATACCTTTGGTACTGCCCTCAATGTCGAGAACCCGAATTGTAATTTGCACTGTCATGTAAGTTTCTAGGCTAGTATCCAAATAATATCTGCAATGTAACCCGCGTGGTATTAATCCATTTTCGTACCCAGGAGAAGTCCATACTGTAGCATGGTGAGTGACATGGATGGCAGTATGGCCACATAGTGATCTTTTCCTTGTCAATAATACTTCAAAACCAGAACTATTTATTTCGCCGTCAGTTGAAAGTCGTATACTTAGCAGATTCTCAGATGAAATGAGTCGTGGTGGCATAGAGTGTCCACAATATCTCCCAATAAGGAAACTGTTTGGATTAAGACCATCTCTGAGTTCTACAACATCACAATCGCAATTACTAAAACCTAAGGCCGTTTGATTGATATTTTCACATGGTGCAATATGGAAAGAATTAAATTGAATTTCTATGACATGATCGACGTCTGTTCTTATTTCCCAAAGACAATCTAAGAAACTTTCGTAAACTACATTTGAACCTATGAAAGGGGATTTTATAATCTGACTGGACCGTGATGTTAAATTAACATGGCCGCCGCATCCGACTGATTTCGAATAACTGAAGTAGACCTGAACTTTAAAACCTTTGTAGTTTAGGCTGCTATCACTAACAAACTGCATACGTGCTTTGTTATTATTACTTCTGATGGTTCGTGTTGAATTAAAGTAGCCACACATGAGGGCTAACCGTTTGCTCAAATCTGTTTCTTCCCCATCGAATATTTCTATGTAATCATTATAACACTCTAAACTATTTTCTAGTTCTACATATAAAAATTTGAATATTACGATTTTATTTATCGGTGCTTCTATAACCCAAGAACAATTCATATTAGTATCATAAGAATCTAGACCACCAGGCGTAATCAATGTTGGCTCCTTCACGATTCCACCGCAAGAAAAAACGGTATAAGATAATTTGAAACCCTTTCTTTGGGTGTAACTATCAGTTTTAAAATATACTTTTATAATGTCAAAATTATGTAATGGTTTTGGTACTTCTTTGCCACAAAATGTGTCATGATAGTAGTAGTTCGGTCCTTGCCCTGTTATAGTAATATTATCAAATTGACAATCTGGATATGTACCTTCGAGTTCAAAATCTTCAAATTTTACAGATATTTTTTCTAAACCTGAAATTTCATAAACACAATCAAGTGAACGAGAGTATTCAAGCGGATAGCCCGGACTATATATAAATTGCTCTTTATCACTTGCCAAAAATTTTCCACCACATATAGGTTGCCACTGAGCTTTAAATCCATCTAAATATATTGCATCATCAGTACGTAGCGTCACTTTCATTTTGTTACCTGTCGAATTATAAGCATTAGGTAGACGACGGCCACATAATCTGGCTATTTCAATGTAGTCATTGTTTTTCCAGTCGAAAATGACTAAAGCGTCTTTACTGCAGTTGACAGTATCTTCTATAGCAAACCGATCCACGAACGACAAAGATATTCTATTGCCTATATCAGATTGAATGTGCCAAGTACATTCCAAGTTATTTGCGTATCCTTTAGGATAATTGGGCGAAGTAAAAACATGATCATACGTTGTAATAATACCCCCGCATTGATCACTGGTAGTCCTTGCTAAAAGTTTAATTTTTGTGAAATTTTGAGGCTCTGAATGATATTCAATATGTGTATACATAAAAGATGTGGTCAATGGAATATTAGGCATTCGATCTTTACAATAATCTCCTATTACAGAGGCGAATTGATTCAAACCTTGTCTTATTTGCAAGTATTCATCTGCACAGTTTAATACAAAAGAGCCTTCCAATTTAATTTCTAGCCGAATGCCAGCAGGTACAGTAAGAATCCAACTACAATCCACAGAATCATTATAGTTACTTGGAACATTAATAATGTTCGTTGTATCTTGCCCTACATGAACAACCCCTCCGCAAGGTTGTAGATGCCATTCCAAATAAAATTGGAGAGGAGAATGGTCGTTATGTGTTGCCGTTATTTGTAATGATGTATAAGGCAATCTATATGAAATATCGGTGTTATTACCACATACTGTTTTGGAAAGCGGTGCTATATTTTTGAGACCTTTTGCCGTAATACTCACAAAGGAATCAGTGAATCTACATAAGTTTCTTTGTGTTATTGACGAGTTAATTTTTATATGAATGTACATTGTATTAAATTGCAATGAATTATTAGAATGATCTGAAACATCTTCATTTGTAAATTTCCATTCACATGTATAGGGTCTATCAAAATCTGGGGACTCAATGTGGCCGGTTGACCCACTCAGGTCACCGCCACACAGAATTTCTTCGTCTGAACTAAACTTTGCTTTAAAGCGATGCGATGAACCTAATGGTTTTGCAAATAAGTACATTGTCATTTTATTTCCAGTAGATTCAATGACTCGTGATACATTGTTCATATCGTTGTCAGGAATACGTTGAATGATGGTTTGAAAATGATTATCATTATAAAAGCTCAATCTATGCTTGTTTATATTCATATCGATAATCTCTAATCGCACCCTCCGTTTCTCGTTTGGTACTTCGATTACCCATTGACAATATCCTACTACAGTCTCACGAGGGTAACCTGGAGTTGTTAAGTATCCTTCTGGTGTTGTAATTATTCCACCACAAGACTGTCTCGAAGAACTAAATGCAAGCAGAAATCCTTTATGCTGCTGGGTTTCAAAATACTGGCTCGGTTTACCTATATGCAGTTTTATTATGACTTCGTTGATAAACGTTAGTATAGAGACGCTAGGTTCAAAATTATCATCACATAAAGTTTTCAATACGACAACAGTTTTGTTTGCTGGAATAGGTTCGAGGACCTCAACCTTTGTTGCACATGGTGATTCAGAATTCGGCAGGTCTAAATCTTTAAACTGCAATTGGATTACATGCCGTGGATTAGATTTAATGTGCCACTCACATACCGCGCCATTAGGTAGATTAAGATTGGGATAACCTGGAGACGTGAGTTCACCGAAATCAGCGAATAAAGTTCCACCACATAAATCAATCGTTATATTTGCCTTAAAACCGTCCCTAGGTTCAGCTAATTGGGTTACATATTTAATGTACATATAATTACTGGTTGTTTTAATTGTCCCAGGATTTTTTGTACAATAACGACCTTTAAGTGGTGCATTTTCTGAGGAACCATCTCTTATTTCCACGAACTCTTGAGAACAAGAATCATCTTTCTGTAAATCAAATCGATCTATAAAATCAATTCTTAATATCTCACCTGGAGGACCACTGAACATCCAAACACATTCCGTGTAAGGAATAGGAACCAGTGGATAATTAGGCGTTGAAATAATTTCCCATTTGTGCAGCGAATCCAACTTTGAGCTAACACCACATTCAATATTCTTCTCTTCGTAATGGAGTATAAAATTTTGGAAAGATTCGGATGACGATGTTACATAAGTAATAAATACAGAATGACCAGAACTTATTATATCATTTCTATTCTCATGATTATAACCACAGTATTTGCCTAGTAGTGGTGATTCACTAGACTCCCCACTGCGCAATACGACGTAAGTGTTACATTCGTGTTCACTGTTAGTTATATTGAAATGGTCAAAGTTTAACATTACACTTCGACCAGGTCTCACTTTGACAATCCAGTCACATCTTTTGATCCTAGCAAAACTATTTTTCACATCTAACCAAGTTGGGAAAACTGACCCTGATTGTTCTGTTAAACGGCCTCCGCACAATGACTTCACCTTGGCTTGAAAGCCTTTACGTGACAATGATGCATCTGTTTTAAATGTTACTTTTAAATAAGATGAAGTAAATGTATAGTTCTGAATGTTTTCAGATAGACAAATGTGTTCTTTTATTGGCGACCATTCAATTAAATTACGTGAAGAGTAAACGGATAAGAAGTCGGCGTAACATCCTGGAGTGTTTTCAATCGAAATTTCGAGGAATGTCAAAAGTAATTGTCGACCGAGTTCGGATTTAAAATTCCATTCGCAGTTTAAGTTATTTTCATAATCATTAGGATATCCTGGTGAAGAAAATATAGTTGTATTACCAGATGATATAAGTTCAGTGACGTTCGAACCACATTTAATTGTATCCAGAAATTCATCACTTTCAATGACTCTAGTAGATTTAGTCCATTTTAAATGAAACAGTGATCCCATATTTGCTGTATCTAGTACTAATCTTATATACGCAACAGTTGAAGAGGTTTCTAGCACTTTAGTGCTTAAAGTATTCTTAAGTATTTCACATAGTTTGTCAAGAACTGGAGCCTCGTCATCATATCCATCGTAAATTGCCAAATAACTGTTACACAAATTATTCTGTTGACTTATCTCCAAATGATCTACGTTGATGGTTATAGTACCAGACCCATTAGTTATTATGCGCCATGTATATTCTCCAGAATTTTTGTATGGATGTGGGTAGAGAGGAGACGTTATCTCTCCTTCTTCTAAACCAATTATATCATTACCATGGATAAATCCGTAATGCGCAAAAAATCCCGTTCCATAATTTTTGTTATCGCTGTGGAATTTGACATATAGTTTTGCGGCTACAGTAGTATTTATTGGTACTTGATTGCCACAGTAAACACCCAAAAGTTGACCACCACCATTATTTTCGCGCACTTCCAGGTAATCTTCGTTGCATCCTTCGGAATATTCGAGGTCAAAGTTTTCAAACACTAAGTAAACTCGGTTACCAGGGGACGTACTAATAATCCATTCACAATCTGTACTTAAAGGATATGATAACGGATAATTCGGCGATGCAATATTACCTTCTTCGGAAGTTAAAATTCCACCACAGGCATCAGTCAATGTTGAGTAATGAACGGAAAAATCACCGTCTAACATGTTTCCATATGTCCCAAATTGAATGGTGAGTGCGCTACCGCGACTTACAAACATAGATGGAATTACATTACCACAGTATTCCCCAAGTAAAGGAGCGGTATAATCGTTCCCATCGAATACCTTAAGAAATGATGTCGGGCATCGGTTATTAGATAAAACATCTCGAGGTATGAACATGTGTGTTATTGTTAATTTAATTTTTTGGTTTAATGCAGGCGCTAATATAGTCCAAGTACAATTCTTGGTGTTATAGCTAACATATTTATCATTTGTAATGATTCCATCGTAAATTGCATCAATGATAGCACCACAAGTCATGGTAAAATTAGCCTTGAACCCTTTGGCAGTGCCATAAAAATTTGTGATAAACTGTAATGTTAAAATATTTGTTTTTGTAACTATTTGGGATACGTTACTTTGTGGACAAATGTGATATGTGTAATTTGAATTGGATATATTACCACCGTCGTACAAATTTATATAATCGTTACAATCGTCATTAGCATCATTATAATTACTTCTTGAAAATAAATCGAGATCTAACATATTTAGTTGAATTCGATGATTTATAGGCACTTTTATAAACCATACACAATCTAAGTTATTGTCATAGTTTTTCGGATAGTTTTTAGAATGAATGAATCCAGATCGAGATTCTATCTTACCTCCACAAGTAGTGGCAAAATCGGAATCAAATCTTGATACAAAATAAGCGTCTCGACGAGTAGACTTTTTAAGAAATCTAACAAACATAAAATTACCTGTTGACGATACTACAGTTAGCCCCGCATGACATATTTTTGAAATCAGTGGAGAAGAATAACTTTGTCCATTGTATACTTCCAAGGCATCTATAGAGCAGTTCGTTGACTCAGTCATAGAAATTTCACTTATAGAGAGAGATAATCTAGAACCTGCTGGAGATTCAATAACCCATTCACATTCAACTTCTCCGGGGAGAAAGAACTCTCTCTCTAATTTTAATGTACCGAAACGTTTCTGAATATATCCTCCACATCCGTATCTGACCCATTCTAGCCGAAAGCCAGTATTTGGAAAGTTACGACCTGATACAAATTTAACTTGTAAGAAATTACTTTCCGTATGTATTTGTGGGGGGATTGCAGTTCCGCATTGTTTTGTTGTAAAATTGGAATTCAAAGCTTCTCGTGTTTGTAAATAATCTGTCTCACAGTTCAATCTATATCGATTTCGCATTCTTCGAGAAGGATCATTCCATCGGAGAAAAAATGGTCTTATTGTATTGTGTATATCAAAATGTGTAAACGTGACATTTATTTTATTTCCTTTTGCTACAGTAATATTCCACAGGCAACTTACATCAGTTGGATATTTGCTTGGAAATCCGGGACTTTCAATAACTCCGTAAGCACCGCTTATATTATTGTTACAAAGAGTTAGGTAGTTGAGTAAAAACCCTTTCCCATTTATTGAGAAATCCGAACGAAATTTTATAAACGCATAATTGCTTGTTGTTTCTAAATTGCTGAGTTTCGGCACCATTTGACAGAATTTTCCAAAACTAGTTGAAGTTAAATCTTTACCGTCAAATATTTCCACATAATCATTGCTACAGTCCCGATTGTGCTCTAATTCCAAATCTACAAAGTTTATCCGAATTTTTGAACCACTGCTCGTAACAATTTTGTAAAAACATTCAGCACTTTCGTGATATTCCTCCGGATAATTAGGCGATGAAATGATTCCAGAATAACCACTTAATGTCCCACCACAACCAGTTATGGTGCCATCCCATTCAATTCGAAAACCTTTACCAGACAAATAAAAATCTGAATGAAAATGCAGGTAAAGAGTATTAGCTGTAGATATAATTTGTTTTTGTGATATATTTCCACAATACTTTCCAATAAGTGGTGCCGTATTCGAAATTCCGTTTCTAACTTCTAAGTAATCGCCGAGATCACATCTATCACGTAGTGGTCGTTCTAAATCAAAGTCAGTAATATTAAGTAGTATTTGTTGACCTACGGGGGCTGTAATCTTCCAGGTACAATCTCGATTAGGTTCATACGGACGAGGCCAACCTGGAGAATATATGTATCCATGGGATTTAACATAAAATCCATCACAGTGACTGCTTTGATCTAAAAATGAATAAGAAAGAGAAAATCCGGATTCTTCTATACTGCTATCAGATACAAATTTGATCATTAAACGATTACTTAAAATTGATAAAGTCGGAGGAATCGTTTCACCGCAATATTTTCCTAAACTACTGTTTGTCATATCGATGACGTCTATCTCGATTAGCTCAACGTAGTCACTGTAACAATCAGGCATATCTTCTAAACTAAATCTATTCCAGGTCACCGTAATATGCATTCCTTCCGGTGCAATTAATATCCATGTACACAACTCATCGCCATTGTACAACTCACCTGGAGGAGGATAGTTAATTATACCCGAAGAATTTGTGAAAATTCCACCGCATGTGGTATCGACGGTAGTGTAATTAGCATAAAATCCTGTGCCCCCGACACTAACGTCTGATTTGAATTTAAGATACATATAATTGAACGAGGAAATTTGAATTGGCGGTATACGGCCAGGACCACCACAATATTTTCCTAATAATGTAGCGTTACTATCTATTCCATCCCTCACTTCAAGATAATCATATTGGCAATTGAAATGACGGCTATCTTCAATATCAAAGTCTTGAAATTCCAAAATGATCTTTCTACCTGGCCTCGTGGTAATTACATATTCGCATATTTTATTATTGGGGTAATTAAACGGATAGCCAGGAGACTTCAAAGTTCCACTGTCGCCTAAAATATTGATGTGGCATACGCTTTCATAAGCAATTTTAAAGCCATCGGATGACGTACTATAATCTGTTTTAAAATGAAGGAAAAGCGTGTTAGAAGACGAGGTGTAAGTTTTCACGTAAGTGTTACCGCAATATTTACCAACAAGTGGTGAGTTAGACGTAGATCCATCATATATTTTAAGATAATCATATTTACATCGAAATGACGTCTCCAATTGAAATTTTTTAAAGTCAATATGGATTTTGGTATTGGCACCGGTTTTAATTTTGTATTCGCAATTTAAGTTATTTAAATACTTATCGTTATACGACGGAGATATGATTTCACCCTTATCTGCAGTGTAATAACCGCCACATCCAGGAACCCCATCAGCCGGAGCGAAAGCTATCTGAAAACCGTTTCCCGTACCATGTTCGTCAGAATGAAAATGTACAAGGATTTCCGAACCGGCAGATTGGAGCGGAGCAGGTTGGGTTGAGTTACAAAACTTATTTAAGAGATTGTCAGTAGTACGTTCTCCATC